>PVKV010014270.1:0-58150 GCA_004027835.1 Alouatta palliata | reverse complement strand
AATAGACTTTAAAGTAATAGAAACCAAAAGAGATAAGAAGGATATTGTATAATGGTAGAGGGATCAATGTAACGGGAAGAGCTAACGATCCTAAGTCTATGTGCACCCAATATAGGAGCACCCAGATACATAGGGCAACTTCTTGGTGACTTACAAAGAGACTTGGACTCCCACACAATAATAGTGGGAGACTTTAACATTACATTGTCAATATTGGACAGATTAATGAGACAGAAGGTTAACAAGAATACCTGGGACTTGAACTTAGACCTTGAACAAGTAAACTTAATAAACATTTACAGAACTCTCTACTCCAAATCCACAAAACATACATTTTTTTTCAGTAACACATCACATTTATTCTAAAAGTGACCACACGGTTGGGAGTAAATCACTCCTCAGCAATTGCATAGCTTTTTTTTTTTTTTTTTGAGACAGAGTCTCACTCTATTGCCAGGCGCCAGGTTGGAGTACAGTGGCACAATCTTGGCTCACTGCAACTTCTGCCTCCCAGGTTCAAGCAATTCTCCTGCCTCAGCCTCCCGAGTAACTGGGACTACAGGTGCACGCCACCACGCCCAGCTAATTTTTGTATTTTTAGTAGAGATGGGGTTTCACCATGTTGGCCAGGATGATCTCGATCTCTTGACCTTGTGATCCACCCGCCTCGGCCTCCCAAAGTGCTGGGATTACAGGCTTGAGCCACCGTGCCCGGCCTAGGTTTAAATGAAATACTGGTTGGCTGCTTGTTTGTTATTTTCCTCCCTTATTCCTTCCTGTCCCCATTGTGTATAACACAATTATTAGTATAAAAGAGCTTTTTAACATCCATTTCTAGACTGCATTCTAGCCTGGGCAATAGAGCAAGATTCCCTTTTTTTCTTTTTCTCCTTCTCTTTCTTTCATTCTCTTTTTCTTCCTTCTTTCTTTCTCTCTTTTTTCTTTTCTTTCTTAAAAAAAAAAAATAGAGCAGTGCCTGACATGAAAGAAATGTTAACAACTCTATTATTATACACTCACATAGTGCTTTGCACTTACTCTTATAGAAATATCTCATGTGATTCTGTTTTTACACACATTTCTCTCTTCCAGTACATAATATGCCTCTTGAAAGGACTTAAAAAAAAATTTCAATTTGAATTAAACTTTTTTATTGGTCTATTTATGTGTTAATTTTACTAATTTTTTGAAACAAATTTTCAATGTGATTTTCCTTATTCTAGTTCCTTACCATCCTACTGTACAATTGACCATGTACCTCTGAAGTCTCAATTAATATATATATTGTGCATCCAATACAATAAAAATTATGAATTCTGTTAAAAAATGTGGTATAAGATTAAATATTAAGTGAAACTGGAAATATATAGTTACAGTATGTGGTCTAACACTGCTGCAATATAAACACATATGTGAACACCAAGGTATCATGGTAGATTGTATCGTTGGCCCTAATTTCTCTGCCCTGCTCTCCCTCCCCTGCGTCTATATGCTTTACCACACCACTTTGCAATGCTTTCCCATAGTAGACACAGCATAATTTTGTACCTTAGGTTTAGCCAAGTGAATTGCTTAGACCAATAGAATAGACAGAAATGATAGTGTGCTGGCTCCAAGATTAGGCCTCAAGAAGTTTTGCATGTTTCCACTTTGTCTCTTGTGTTCTTGCCATTCATGAGAAAAATATGCCAAAGCTTGAAGTCCACAGGTGCTTAAAGAAGAAATTTAGACATTTGGAGATGCATTGCCATAGCTAAACTACCCTAGACAAATCTAGCCTAGAGCAAAGCTCCTGGTCAACCTATAGTTTGAGCCCACTTGATAGCAGCTTGTGAGTTTGCTAGGGCTGCCATAACGAAGTATCGGAGACTATGTAAGTTATAAGAACATTTATTTCCTAGCAGTTCTGCAGCCTGGAGATATAAGATCAAGGTGTCAGCAGGTCTGGTTTCTTCTGAGACCTCTTTCTGTGGCTTGTAGATGGCTGTCTTTATGTTCACATGGTGTGTTCTCTGTGTTTAGGTTTGTGTCCAAATCTCCTCTTTTTATAAGGATATCAATCTTATTGAATTAGGACCCACCCTTATGACCTCACTTTACTTTAATTACCTCTTTAGAGACCCCATCTCTGAATACAATCACATTCTGATCACATAAGCTAGTTATGTTTATTTAAGAATATAAAATAATATATTTTCATTACTATAAAAACACAAAATGTAGTACTATATAAAATATAGAAACAAATATCACTTATCGTCTGCCTCCCATCTCATCCATTGAAACCTGTATGGAATACCTTCCAATTATTTCCTATTTACAAACACACACACCCCCTTATACATTTTCCCACATATAACTATGCTTTTTTTTTAAAAAAAAGATGTTATATTAAGCATATTTTAAACTGCTTCTATTTTTTAAATAAATAAATATTTTTTTCTTAAGGATAGATAATGTTCTATGTAAATAAATATAGAGCAATACCGTAACTTTTTTTTTTTGAGACAGTTTCGCTCTTGTTACCCAGGCTGGAGTGCAATGGCACGATCTTGGCTCACTGCATCGTCCGCCTCCTGGGTTCAAGCAATTCTCCTGCCTCAGCCTCCCGAGTAGCTGAGACTACAGGTGTGCATCACCACGCCCAGCTAATTTTTGTATTTTTAGTAGAGATGGGGTTTCGCCATGTTGACCAGGATGGTCTCGATCTCTTGACCTCATGATCCACCCACCTTGGCCTCCCAAAGTGCTGGGATTATAGGCGTGAGCTACTGTGCCCGGCATGGTGTGCAATATTATCATAATTTACTAACTTTTTAATGACAATTATTTAGATTGCATTACTTTTTTAGAATTATCTTGTTTTTTTCTATTTATTTTTTTAAAAAGATGAAATAGTATTTTTTCCTAAAATGCTTTCAGATTTGGAGTTGAAAGAAATAACACATGCAGAGATTATTATCATTTCTTGTTTACTGTAACGTTTCAACCTCAACCAGCTTTACACAGATAGCTTTATCAAAGCCTAAAGATGATAATGTATTTGGCCTCGGTGCAAAGTTCAGTGAATTGAAATGAGGATAATGATAACAGCAGAGCTGGTGGACTCATTTTATTAAACATTAATTCAATCAATATCTTTGGAGTTACCCACAAAGTATATGATACTGTCCTACCCGTGACAGAAATGAAGGAGACATATATGGTTTCAAATCTCCTCCTGCCTAGCAGGGGGAGCAGACGGGGATGTTCCTGGGTGATCCTAGGGAATCTCCACCTTAAATCCATAAGGTTGCATATGAGATGATCAAAGAAGCTCCATGTAAGTGTTCAGAAGAAACATTTGCTTTTCAAGCTTTTCTAATTTTATAATGGATAAAATTAGAAAACCTTTTCTTAAGAGTACTGATTTACTTTTTGTTTTTTCTTTCTGAATAAGAAAAAGATAAAACTCTCATTTTCCAAGTAAGAGCCTCCTAGGAAAATATTTTCTGAGAAGTTTTTGATGTAGTCTCTTCAACTTTGGCCAGCTATCTGTCAATTGCAGGTCTAGTTTCTTTCCTGCTTTCTGCCATCTCATCTCTGTCAGTGTGGCCACAACAGGAAGTTGGTGCTAATCACACGAGGACAACCTCTACTTCCACAGCCCACCTGAACACAGGCTGGCTGGATGGCTGCTGCCATTTGTTCAATAGTTTTGGGACCTCACCTTGGTTGTGATTTTGTGCCAGAGAATCTTTACCTCTTGAGAATGCAGTGGAGACATTCTTGTGTAATTTCACTTCCAGAATGCAAGGCTACCCAGCCACCTACTGTGTTAAGTAATGAATTAAACGGAGATATTTTTCTCTGCAAAATTGGAAACCTCATGGGAGGAAACAATATTTTTATCTGAGCACACAGTGTTTGAATTCAGATCAGTGTGATCCATAAATTGTACAAACTCCATGCTAACCTACTTTCTTCACTTCTATCAGTAAATTTAGAAGCACAGATTAGTGCAGCTATATTGAGTCTTTATTTTATTTAATGCTTTTAGCAAGGCTATATGTTTTCAATATTAGATTTCTAGGAAACCAATATTTATGCTGACAGATAATGTAAATGACAAGCCTACTTACCACATACTTACCTCTAGATACACACTCAGTCAATCTGAGGTGCAGAATAGTGAGGCTGGGGACCAAAAGGTATACATGTTTTCAATCCGAATGCCAAAGGTCTGAGTCAAGGAGCAGGATCAGATTTTATATTGAAATATTTGTTAACAGATGAAATATAGAAAGTTGTAGATAGTGTCATAATAATAATAGCAACAATAGTAAACATAACCCAACCATAACTAATTATTGAATGCCTCCCGTTGCCAGATACTATGTTGATTACTTTACCTATATTAACGTGTTTCTTCTCTACAACAACATCACAAAGGCAAACATTATTACTGTTATTATTATCAGTATTATTTCCACTTTTTAGAAGATTGAGGCACAAAGCTATTAGTTGATTTAGGTTATTAAGTGACAGAGTTGAGATTTTTACTAGGCTTTTGATTACTGCACTGTGATACTTATGCCCATTATTCACAATGTCTGGCAAATAAGATAATGAAAAAATAAGACAATATTCTTTTTATTTTGCATCCAAAATAAGGAGAAAAAAATCCAGTCAGTAGAGACAGATCCATAAATTATACAAGTGGTAAATTAGACATGTAAATAGAAAAATTAAAATACTTATAATTATTTTCCACATGTTCTAAAAGATAGAAAATGGCTTTTTCAATTTAATAAACGAAAACAAAAGGTAGAGGGAAGATTGAGCATGTTATATGATGACATTAAAGATGTAAGAAAGATCCAAACATAACTACAACAGATGAAAAATACAATGTCTAAGATAAAATAATAATGGATAGGACTTAAGTAGATTAAATACTGCAGAAGAAAAGATTAGTAAACTTGAAGACATAGGAATCAAAACTATTCAAAATGTAACAAAGAAAGAGAGACTGAAAAATATGAAGAGAGCATTATTGAACTGTGGGGCAGCATTAAGTAGCCTAATGATATGGTTTGGCTTTGTGTCCCCACCCAAATCTAATCTTGAATTGTAATCCCCACGTGCCAAGGGAGAGACCTAGTGGGAGGTGATTGGATCATGGGGGTGGTTTCCCACATGCTGTTCTCATGATACTGAGTGAATTCTCACGAGATCTGATGGTTTTATAACTGGTAGTTATTCCTGAGCTCCCACAAGCTCTCTTTCCTGCCATGTGAAGAAAGTTGTTGCTTCCCCTTCACCTTCTGCCATAAGTTTCCTGAGGCCTCCCAATCAATGAAGAACAGTGAAAAGAACATCTTTTCTTTATATAATTACCCAGTCTTAGGCAGTTCTTTATAGCAGTGTGAAAATGGACTAATATACTTGATAAACTTGTAATTATAACTCCTGAAGGAAGAGAATGAGGGTAGAAAAAATAATGAAAGAACTATAGTAATAACTGAAAAAATTCAAAATTTAATGAAAACTATGGGCCCACAGATTCAGGAAGCTCAAGGAATCCCTAGCACAAGAAACCTGAAGAAAATGTTACAAGAAACATAATAATCAAATTGCTTAAAACCAGTGATAAGAATAAAAATCTTAAAAGCAGCTAGAAAGAATATGCATCATGCATAGAGAAACAAATATAAAATGACATTAGATACCTCATTAGAAGCAATGGAAGCCAAGAGATAGTGAAACAGCATATTTAAATATTGAAAGAAAAAGACTATCAAGCTAAAATTCTATACCCAGCAAAAATAGCTTTCAAAAGCAAAAGGCTAAATACTTTTTTAGATGGTAAATTTAAAATGTCTGTTTCTTTAAAAACAAAACAAAACAATCAAACAAAAAAGAAACCAGAACAGAGAAAGTATTTATAGCATATATATCCAAAAAAACCCTGGTCTTCAACATATATAAATACTAGCATAAATCAATAAGCGTAATGGCCAGAAGACCTAAATACCTACATTTGATTTCTTTTTTGGTATGTTACCAAAATATATAAATAAATATATAAAAAGTACAAACTCTTTTAGTGGCCAGAGAATTACAAAACAATCATACCATTAAATACCTATCTTAGTGGCCAAACAATGAAAAGCTCACATCTTACCTTTTCTTTTATGATTTATAAGGAGGGAATAAGAGCAATATTATTTTAAATACATTTCTATTCAGTAAAAATAGATTCTTATTTCTCTCACTGATAGTGATAACAATGTGTTGAAATGATTGAGGCAGTTTGTATAAAAACAGCTACAAACTGTTTTCTCATTAACGAGTTTTCAGATTGTCCTAAATTAGAGCCAATAAGTCAGAATATTATATAAATTAAATTATGTTAACTTTTATTAATAATGGTAACAATCATGAAACTAGAATATCAAAAGGAATATTCTCAACCTGGTAATTAAATTTGAAAGAACTGTTACAGAAATGCTTTTGTATTTTTTCAGCTAATCAGTTTTTTTCTGGGGGATACCAAATTTCTTTATTTGAAGGAATGGTACAAAGAACTTAAGTGGATGTTTTGGTACAACTTATAGAAAAGAGAAAGGAAACTCCAATATGCATGCACTGCCTTGGTGACCAGGGAAGTCACCCCGTGGCTATGGGGAAATTAGCCTAAGGCTTAGCTTTCGTTGTCAGTGTCTCCCAGGGTGTGCTTGTCAAAGAGATACTCTGCCAAGCCAGATTGGCATGCTCCAATTTTGCGCAACTTGGTCACATGGTCACCCAATTCTTTGATGGCTTTCACCTGCTCATTCAGGTAATGTGTCTCAATGAAGTCACACAAACGGGGGTCATTTTTGTCAGTGGCCAGTTTGTGCAGTTCCAGTAGTGACTGATTCACATTTTTTTCCAAATGTAATGCACACTCCATCGCCTTCAGCCCGCTCTCCCAGTCATCATGGTCTGGTTTCTTGATATACTGAAGGAAGATGCGGCCACCTCACTGGTTCCGCAGCTTCATCAGTTTCTCGGCATGTTCCCTCTCCTCATGAGATTGGTGAAGAAAGTACTTGGCAAAGTTCTTCAAAGCCACATCATCGCGGTCAAAGTAGTAAGACGTGGACAGGTAAACATAGGAGGCGTAGAGCTCCAGGTTGATCTGGCGGTTGATGGCGGCCTCTGAATCCTGGTGGGAGTTCTGGCGCACCTGCGAAGGTGATGCGGTCGTCATGGCGGTGGCTAAGGAGAACGGTGGCTGCGCGGCGCTGGAGAGGCAGCGGGGGCCTTGGGGCGGTTCCAGGGCACGGTGTGGAGGTGACGGAGGGCTGGCTGTGGGCGGCAGGCCGGGGTGGGGACCAGCGCGGGGTTCCGTCCAAGCACTGTTGAAGCAGGAAACTGCGGCCACTCTCCACGAAGAACGTCTGGCCTCAGCTAATCAAGTTTATGAGACTAGAGAAGATTGTGGTTTTGTTATGTGTTTATCTTATCAAAAATAACTGTTACTATGTTTGAAGGAAAAACATTTCTCATTTAGAATAAGAACTATATATTACTTATTTCTGTGTCCCTTGTGCTTCTGGGAGTGCCTGGGAAATAGAAAGTTGCTCATAAATGTTTTTTGGATAGAATTTTGATGTTCTAAGACTTTTTTGGTAACCTTTAGAAAAGGTGAAACTACACTGTATTAAAGAATTTGATTCTCTCCTCTTTTCCTTACATTATCCAGTATGTTGATCAACATTGATCAACATATATAACTAATGATTGTCATCAAAATTCAAATAAGTGAAGCTATAATTAAAGTCTAGCATGTGTTCATTTAAACTGAGATTTACTTTCAGTAAGAACAATTCTACTCAGCAAGATGGAAAACTAATGATCAATGCCATAGTTTTATTAGACCATTCTTTCATTGCTATAAAGAAATACCTGAGACTGGGTAATTTATAAGAAAAGAATTTTAATTGCCTCGTGGTTCTGCAGGCTGTACAGGAAGCATAGCACCAGCACCTGTTTCTGGGAAGGCCTCAGGAAGCTTCCAGTCATGGTGGAAGGTGAAGGGAAGCAGGCATCTCACATGGCAGGAGCACAACGGGCAAGAGAGAGAGTGAGAGGGTAGGTGCCACACACTTTTAAATGACCACATCTCGTGAGAACTCACTCACTGTCATGAGGACGGCAGGAAAGTGATGATGCTAAACCCTTCATAAGAAATCTGCCCAGATGATCCAATCATCTTTCACCAAACCCTCCCTCAACATTGAGGATTACTTTTCAACATGAGATTTGGAGGGGACACCTATTCAAACCATATCAAGATCGATTGCTATTTAGTGGACCTACCCATGAAACGCCAATTAGAAAGACAGAAAGAAAGGTGGTCAAATTATTTTCTACAACTTTTCAAAAACAATGTGAATAAGGGATTAATGAAATAAGATTCAAATCAAATCCAGTAAACATTTATTGAACATCTACCATGTCAGAGAAGCTGTACAAGTTATGATTCTTATTGAACATCTACCATGTCACAGAAGCTGTACAAGTTATGATTCTTAAAATAGCAGCAATGCATCTGTCCTAAATTAGTGATATGGTTTGGCTGTGTCCCCACCCAAATATCATCTTGAATTGTACATCCATAATTCCCACGTGCTGTGGGAGGGATCTAGTTGGAGATAATTTCAATCATGGGGGTAGTTTCCCACATACTGTTCTTGTGGTAGTGAGTAAGTCTCATGAGATCTGATGGTTTTATCAGGGGTTTCCACTTTTGCATCTTCATTTTCTCTTGCTGCTGCCATGTAAGAAGTGTCTTTCACCTCCTTCCATAATTCTGAGGCCACCCCAGTCATGTGGAACTGTAAGTGCAAATAAACCTCTTTTTCTTCCCAGTCTCGAGTATGTCTTTATCAGCAGCATGAAAACAGACTAATACAATGAGAAATGTTGAATTGGAACACTGAATGAAATAATACGCTGAGTTAAAGAGGGTTCATGTTAATATAGAATGGAATAAACTATGCCGGCAAACAGGAATGTTTAATTTTCCATTGATTGCTTCAATAACTGCTAGCAATTTGACTGCTATCTTAAAGGTGAATTAAATTGAATACCCAGACATCTACATATGGCCTCTAATTTTATGCTACTCAGAGCTTAGCGCCATGGTCCTCACACTTTACCCTAAGATTCACAGTACTGGGTTGTATATACTGAGCTATGTCTAATATCGATAATTTCATAGATAATTTAAGCAATTTTCCAGAATAATTTTGACTATACATAAGTTTTAGTTTTCCTGTTGTAGGAGTGGAGACCAAGCTTCTCTTCTACTCTCTCTCTGAAGGTTCACTGAAATGACTGACAATAGTCAGATTAATAGGGAGAAAAAGCATGCACACTTATTTAATGTGCATGAGCACAGGAACTGTGATGCATGAACAGAAGGACCATGCATGAGTACTGGATGATTACCCAAGACTCCAGCGATATCCAGATACTCATATACCCTGCGTAGGGGAGTTGGAAAGGCAGACATTATTATGTAAAAAAGTCTGTCCGGGAATGGTTACATTCTTTAGCTGTTGTTATTGTTTTTTTTCTGTGATACATAATGAGATTTCAAAGAAGGGGAGGGTGGAAGGCAACTGTGTTCTCTTTGGCAGGTCCAGTCTTAATGTAGAAAAGGGAATATTATAGTAGCGCCTCTTCCAACATCTGCTGACTCTCAAGGACTCTCGATGAAAAATAATCAGCATACCATGGTGCCATATTTAGGGGTGAAATTCCACTGGGTAATAGTACCAGAGTGGGCAGCTGGATTGGACTTTATTAAGATCAGGATCATAGGTTGGGCAGACTTTGAGTGGGAAAGCTACCCACTCTGCCCACTCCTAAAGCTAGCTGTATTATTTTCATTATAACTAGCCATCAAATCATTTCTGGTGTTTGCACTTTTGATTAAACTAAATGACTCTGATCATTCTTAATTTCAAAGATGGAAGCATTATCAGAGCTGGGTCATAACTGCTTAAGTTGGTTACAACTACCAATGATGTCAGCCTTTATCAGGCCTGTCACTTTCTCCCAATAAATAAGGTAGAGGCGAACACCAGACATGGATGCAATCAGTGAGGCCCCACTGTTGTCTTGGAGGCAGGATACTTAATTAGCATCTCTGAGTGTTCACTAGGTCATCTGGAAAATGGGAACATCGATTATTCACTTCCTCAAGTCCTAGCCAACTGAACCATTGCTGTCTTTTGACTTTAGCCTTTGCACATTCTGTTCCTCTGCCTGCAACTCTGCATCATCCTCCAAGATTCAACTTAGGTGGTGATGCTGTGGAAAAGAAGACATCAATAAATAAATGGATTCAATGTAGGTTCTCCTCCTCTGGGAGGAGAAGACATCCCCAACGCCCATCAACTCTTACTCCACAGTTGGGCTGAAGAGCTGCCCCAGTGTGCTTGGGCTTCCCCTTACCCAGTGAGCTCCATTCATCATTTACTCATTGGTTCCCCCCACACTGCTCTAAGCACCTTAAAGGCAGAGGTAATGTCTACTTCATTTCTGTGTCTTATTATGACTTGTAGGAGTTTGAAAAAATGTTGTTAAGTAGAAGAGGAATGGAATGACATCTTCCTAGGGATTCAGAAGAGATGGCAGATGTGAAGTATAAAGCAGAACACCTGACACATGGGAGGCACTGTGTTAGTCCTTCTTTTCACATCTCTAGTGCCCTTCTCTCAGTGGCCTTGCCTCACCCTGTCCCTTATTATGGGAGGTGACTTCAGTGGAATCTGATGAAGGTGACCCCTTTCTTTAGGAAATGATGACATCTGGATGGGAAATGTACATCTTTGGAAAAGTTTCAGTTGAACTTATTTCAAGAGAATATGCATTTATCAATGAGGACTCTTAAAGTGTTTATTTATTTATTTATTTAGAGACAGAGTCTCACTCTATTGACCAGGGTGGAGTGCAGTGGCTTGATCATAGCTGACTGTAACCTCAAACTACTGGGCTCAAGCGATCCTCTCTCCTTAGCCTCCAAGTAGTCAGGGCTACAGGTGAACTAACATGCCAAGCTAATTCAAAAAAATTTTTTTGTATAGATGGGGTCTCAGTATGTTGCCCAGGCTGGTCTTGAACTCCTGGCCTCAAGTGATGTTCCCACTTGGCCTCCCAACATTTTGGGATTATTGGCATGAGCCAAGGAGCCTGGTCCAATGAGTACTTTTTATAGTGATAAATAATAATATTACTTCCTTGGAACATTTATAGTAAATTAGTTGATACATTAATCAGGTGGTAGTTGCATTTTAGTGCAATCAGAAACTCAAACACATTATTGAAAACCGATAATTACTAATTATAACAATAATACTAGATCCTAGATATTGAGATTAATCATGAATATTATGGAGCCTAGTTGGTAACAAGCAAGAAAAAAATTGAAAGTGCAAATTCAGTTGTAGGGGAAGTCAAACTTTACTCATTAAAATTATTTAAATATAAATGCGTGGCAGATTTGATAAAGCAGTAAAGATTATTTTTGGCCACTAGAGGGAGCTCATACTTTAAAAACTGGATCACCTATCGTGTTTCAAGGACCACTGCAGGTTTTAAAAATCAGTAATGATTTTACCCTGAATTGTTTTTGGAGGCTTCTTACACTCTAACATACCCCAGGGATGGATAAGTGACAAAAATTGTAAGTAAATGTCAGTATTTCAGAACTGGCTATAAATGTTCAAAAAATAATCTCTGATCATACATATTTAAAGTTGGGGATTTAATTTACTTTTCTCCCCATAAAGTATTTCTTAAAGGTACTTTCTTTGAAAAACCACTTTTTTTGAGAAGTTTTGCTCTTGTTGCCCAGGCTGGAGAGCAATGGTGCAATGTTGATTCACTGCAACCTCCACCTCCTGAGTTCAAGCGATTCTCCTGCGTTCACCTCCAGAGTAGTTAGGATCACAGGCATTCATCACCACGCCTGGCTAATTTTGTACTTTTAATAGAGACAGGGTTTCTCTATGTTGGTCAGGCTGATCTCAAACTCCTGACCTCAGGAGATCTGCCCACCTCAGCCTCCCAAAGTGCTGAGATTACAGGTATGAGCCACCGTGCCTGGCCCCACATTTCTCTCAAAAGTAAAATCTGTGGAATTATTTGTTTTCACTTATTCAGGGAAAAGGAGAATTTGGGTCATAATTTTTTCATTATGTGTATTTCACAGTATTATATACCTCTGGAATATCTCTTATGCCTACTCCCTTTAACCTCAGTCTCACTGGCCAGCCTTACTCATAGGCTCATTGCTTCTCCCTCGGCCTGTCATGATGGTTTCTTCACTGGTCTCCCCATCCTCACTGACCACCCCTGTCTAGTGTCTCCCAAATGCAATTGACTTTATACGTCCATCACTTTCAGATGATGTTTTCATGAAACATATTTTTGATCACATTACTTTTCTGCTCAAAACTTCTTAGGAGCTCTGTATTTCTACAAAACAAGTCCACTAACTTCTACTTGGTGTTCAAGGTCCAATTCAATGCTACCTCCTTTTCAGGCCCACTGGCTCCAGGCTGGAATAATTCTGTCTTTCTCTTTTCTGAGTTCTCATGGTAGCTATTTTCTGCACGGACCTTGTGACATGCCTCCTTACTGCTTCATTTATAGTTGCTAATGAGCATGTCTTGTGTCACCTCTAAGACCAACTTCCTTAAAGCATGCGTCCTTGCTCAGAAACCAGAGAGGAAGCTTTGCTTCAGCCAGGAAATGATGTTGAAGGCCAACTTAGGAGATCCAGATTTGGGAGAAATTCTGATGTGGAATTGATAGAACTGGATGTTCTGGCTGCATAACAAGCCGCCGCAAAATTTGGGAGCTTCAAACGAAAGCTTATTGTTATCTCTGAAGCTTCTGAGGGTTGACTAGACTCAGGTGGTTCTCACTTTTAGTTCCACATGGGATTGCAGTCAGATGGTGGTTGGACTGGAGTCCTCTGAACGCTCAACCAAGCTCAACATCCAAGATGGCTTCTTCACTTACATGTCTGGACCGCTGGGTTGGGATGGCCAAAATCTCTGGGGTTTGGCCAAACATTTTGCTTTCTCTGCATGGCCCCTCCAAGCTTGGGTTTCCTCAGTGCATGGTGGTCTCAGGTTAGATGTCTTACATGGTGGCTGACTTTCCTTAGAATAAGGAGGGAAAGAGCCCTGTTCTGTAGAATAGGGCCTTTCAAAAGGCCCAGGCTGAAGCAGCAAGGCTTCCTGTGCCCTAGCCTTGGAAACCTCACAGCATCACTTCCTCCAAGGGCAGCCCAGATCCAGTGTGGGAGGAGACTGCACAGGAGCATGGGTACTAGAAAGGTGGCTCCTCAGGAGGCCATCTCTGAAGCCTGGCTTCCTCGCATGCTAACGTTTTCAATGTGAAAAACATCCTGCTCTGAGGAATGGAAGGGAAAAGCTGAAGACACACCAGTCAGAAGAATGCGAAAAGATCAGGCTGACAGAAACTTAATTTCAAGAGAAAAATAAGTGATTAGTAACTGCTGTTTAACATGTCTGCAGATCCTTTGGCACTATTCTCACTGAGAGGTGGGGCCATGTTCCCTCCCCCTGAAACTGAGCAGGCTCTTCTGAACGTTTTGTCCAGTAGAGTGTAGCAGAATTCATGCTATGCAGCCTCCGAGATAAGGTCAAAACAGGAGATGCAGTTTCTACCTTGGTTTCTGGAATGTTTGTTCTTGAAATCTTCTGCTTCTATGTAAGCAGTCTGATTTTTCTGAGGCTGCCATGCTGTAAGAAACCCAAATTAGTCCACGTAAAGACCACATGGAGAGGTTTTGAGTTGCATGAAGAGAGAGATGCACAGCCAACCCTTTCCCAGAACCCTGACCCCCAGAGGCCGTGAGACGTAAAATGACCGTAGCTGTTTTAAGCCACTATGTTTTGGGGCGGTTTTGTTGTTGCATTTTGTTTTTAAAAGACAGGGTCTCCTCTCCCTCTGTTGCCCAGGCTTCATTGCAGTGGTACAGCCTCAAACGCCTGGACTCAATTAATCCTCAGGCCTCAGCCTCCCAAATTGCTAGGACTACAGACATGCACCACCACGGTTGGCTAATTTTTTGATTTTTTATGTTTTGTAGAGGTGGGGGGTCTCGCTATCTTGCCCAAGCTGGTCTCAAACCTCAGCCTCCCAAAGCGTAAGCCACTATGTTTTGGGATGACTTTTCATGCTGCAATGTATAACTGGAACCGATGAAGAGTGAAAAAAACCTTATATAAAATGACTACGTGATTGCCTTTTTGTCATTCTTTCTGTGTTTGTTTCTAACAAGACAGAAGCTTCTCATAATGCAGCTGTCATTCCTCACCTCCTTTCTCCTAGATACCCTTGCTGGGGCCCTCCACATGAGGCCTGCTGTCTGTGGGTCCTTTATGTGAGGCCTGCTGTCCCTGGGCCCTCCATCTGAAGCTTGTTGTCCCTGGTTCCTCCTCCTGGTGAATGCAACCACTGCCATGCGTCAGTCTCACCTCTGCCACATCTGAGCCACAGCTTCCAGAGCAGGAAACACTGGCTAACATTTAGGATTTAGACAGCATCTCTTTTTCCAGTTTTAGACATTCCTTGTAAGGAATGAAAACCATTATAATTCTGAGAAACCTAAGCCAGACAAAGCCTTCTGAAGCCTCATGGCCATTTTCCTCAGCTCATAGTGCCCTGCTAGGCCAGGGCCAAAGTCGCTCTCCCTCCAGTCCACCCACCCTGCTCCAAGTCAGGAGCCCCCACGGAGTTTCTCAGTTTTCCACCAGTAGGTCTTTGTTCATCCCATTCTCCCATATTGAAACAAACTGGAGCTACGTTCTTCTTTTCCTCCTCTTGGGAGTTGCTTTATTTTGGGTTTCTTTGTACAAATTGCTGCCATAGCCCTTGATGGGAAGGATCAAGATGGATCCTCTCATCTTTCCCCTTACTGAGTAGAAGCATCTGACCCTTTGGCCTTCTATGAACCACTGGGACCCACACACAATATGGCAGAGCTAAAGAACACAGGCCTCTGAACATGGAAGTAGGTGGGCAATTGAAGGAAAGGTGAATAGTGAGAGCAGGGCGGGGGAGGACAAAGGGAAGAGGGGAAGGGCTGGGAGATAAGACATTGACATGTGCAGTGAGCTTAGCTGGGCATGGTGGTGTGAGACCGTAGTCACAACTCCTTGGGAGGCTGAGAGGAGAGGGTCACTTGAGCCCAGGAATTCACTTCTATTCTGGGCAGCATAATGAGACACTGTCTCAGAGAGAGAGAGAGAGAGTGTGTGTGTGTGTGTGTGTGTGTGTGAGGAGAGAGAGAGAGTGTGAGCAGAAGTCCTGGACATGGCCAGGCTGTGGGCAGCCCACGGATGAGGTGAGATGTTAATGTGATCATCCCCGGAAGTGTGAAGGATGCGGGGAGTAGGGCAGGGATATTGAATGCACTGTGTCATTCATCTGTCGTCATCATTTGGATTTCATATGGGATGGGGGCTGGGAATTCCTGGTGCTGGAGAGATGTTCAGGTTTTCTCAGAAGATTAACAGAAGGCACCAGCAGTTGTTTGGTGGCACTGGAGGGACAGCTTTTTGTATCCCAAATGACCCTTTGCAGATGAAATTGAAGCTGGATTAAGACTTCAGGAGGATAAGTATAAAGTTGTGAGTGGGTGGGATGGAGAACAGCCATGCAAATGTCAGATCTGCTTTTTCACTCCTGTCTCAGGCAGAGTGTGAGGTGCCCTGTTCTTTCCTTTTGTTGAGCCTTTGAAGTTTTTTTCTTTTCTTTAAAGCTCACTTAGCGGTTAAAGACTTGAGATGGGCTGTGAAAAGCCTGGGAGGAAATGGTGTTGGCATGAAGGGGTAAAGCCAAGCTTGGAGGGGTGCCAGTGGCAGGAACCCACACTGATTCTTCTTGTTCTTATGCCCTTCTAAATATGTCTCTGAAGCACAGGAGAACATTCTTAGAGAAAAACAACGTCCACTGACCTCATTCCAAGAAAATCAGTAACTACATCCAATTGTCTTTGAGAGGAAAGAAGATGACATTGGGAGACATGGCATCTAGAGGAAAAGCGAGAACCACAGGCCCCCCCTTTCAGACTTCACAGTGGGATCTTGGCGCCTCAGATAAACAAAGGCGCTGGCAGGAAGAAAAGCAAAAATCAGTAGAGAGGGCTGGCCGGCCACAGCCAGAGCAGGGGCAGTGGGTGAGAAAACCCTGGGTCCCAGGATCCTGGTTCTCTTCCCTAACAACCTTCAGGTCCTTCTTTCTGAAACAAGGCTTGAGAGCCTGCCCTCTGGCCTGGGAGGCTTGGATGAATCTGAGGCACTCCAAGTAGCCATGAAGGCAGGTTTTGCACTTGAGTTGGGGGGGAAGCCAGTGGTGCTGAAATCAATGGAGATTGAGGGTACAGAGATCTTCTTGCCAAACCCATTCCCAGGCTTTCTGCCTCTCTAGGAATGAGAGAGGGAGAATGCCTTGGCTGGTTTCCTGAAATCCAGTTCTTGAAGCCATGATCCTGGTGAGTGCTCACTCAGAAAACGCAAGAGAGAAGGACGGGCACCGGTTAGGGAACTCCGCTCTGAAAAAGATCAGCGCAACTGCTTCGGTCCAGGAAGTCAGTAAAGCACAAACAGGAACCCAGCGAGGTCATTTGCTTTGGAGAAGACAGAGGGAGGAGGAGGGAGGGGCAGCCGTGTGAACGTGCAGTTATGGCAGAGCCTCCCCAGATCCCCGGACGTCCTGCCCGAGCACACCAGGAAAAACCTCTCCCTGCTCACTAGCCCTCGGGAAGTGCAGCTCTCACTGAAATGTCTGTCAGTGTAATTAAAAAATTAACACCCCTCCAATCACAAGACCAACGCCAAGGAGCCACGGATTACCTTCCTGGGTAGCTGCCCAGGGAAAGCGTGGTTTCCTAAGAAAACTTTTGTGATCTGAGTAGAATATTTTTGTTCACTTTTTTTTTTTTTTTTTTTTTGAGGCAAGGCTCTGTCTTCCAAGGCTGGAGTACAGTGGAGCAATATCAGCTCACTGCAGCTTCCGCCTCCTGGGTTCAAGCGATCCTCCCACCTCAGCCTCCTGAGTAGCTGGGACTGCAAGTGCGCACCACCATGCCTGGCTATCTTTTGTATTTTTAGTAGAGGCAGGATTTTGCCATGTTGCCCAGGATGGTCTCCAACTCCTGGGCTCAAGTGATCTGCCCACCTTGGCCTCCCAAAGTGCCAGGGTTATAGGTGTGAGCCTCGGTGCCCACCTTTTTGCACACCCTTAAAGGTATTCAGTAGATTTCCCTTTTTCTGGAAATGCCATTGCCTGAGGAAATTATTCTCCGATTTTTTGGAGTAACTTCTTTAGTACACTTTTACTTTATGAACTTTAATACTAAACTTGCATGGTGTAATTTTGGCAGAACGATGGATAATCAGCACTTTCTCGTGGACTGTTTTGAGATTATCTTAGGCTTTAGGGTATGAACAAACATCTGCATGGCCTTATGACTTGGTGTTCAGTTCCAAAAGGTTACCGAGTTTAGATATTTGAATGAAAGAAAAAATAGCATGGATCAGGAAACCATAAAGGTATCTATCTCATGGTCTCTCAAGAAATAAGGGCTCCTTTTCTCTTAGATAATATTTCCCACTGTTCTACAAAAGATGGTACCTTTCTTTTGACTTAACTCACATAATGTTTTCCAGAGCCCCAGTGTAGGAAGAATTCATCAACCAAAAAGTTGAAAAAACAAAATATATGGATTAAAAAAAATTAGAAGCCTTTACTAGGGACTTTTTAAGTGGTTTCAGCTGCTCTTAACCACTACCTTCTCAAGCACTTTCTGCTTCAGGGACCCTGACAAGTCACACCAGCCCATTTCGGCTCAAGGGCAGCCAGTGTGGCCCTAGAAAGGATGGTGGGACACGATTATAGAACAATGGGCTTGGGGTCAGGGAACAAAGGGAAAGGGCAGTTCGCCAAGTTCCACGTAGGCAATTTTATATCCCAGGGAATTTACAGGCTGCTTCTGAGCTGAATCAGATGCAACGTGATTTTTCTGCAGGCTCCCTACACATTCCACAGAGAGGGCCTGGAATTGGGATGGCCTCTCTTGCTATTTTCTTTACACTTTGTTTTTCCTATTTTATACTTCAGCTTGAATTTCTTTTCTGGAGGCAATCACCTGGCAAAGAACAGTCCTAGATATCACTAAGGAGTCACTAGACACAGCTGGATTCTTACACTGGTAGAAACATGCCTTTTAAATGTAGTGTCCTAAAATCATTCATGAGGAATTCAGTAGATGATCTGTGGTCCTTTGCTGCGTAGCTGTTGGTAAATGCAGTGCTT
Organism: Alouatta palliata; assembly: GCA_004027835.1. Taxonomy (NCBI): domain Eukaryota; kingdom Metazoa; phylum Chordata; class Mammalia; order Primates; family Atelidae; genus Alouatta; species Alouatta palliata. The sequence goes on along the minus strand of PVKV010014270.1, from coordinate 39,754 downwards.
TTTTTTTCTTTTTTTGAGACAGAGTCTCACTCTGTTGTTCAGGCTGGAGTGCAGTGGTGCAATATCGGCTTACTGCAACCTCTGCCTCCCAGGTTCAAGCGGCTGTCCTGCCTCAGCCTCCTGAGTAGCTGGGACTATAGGTGCATGCCACCACACCTGGCTAATTTTTTGTATTTTTAGTAGACACAGGATTTCACTGTGTTAGCCCGGATGGTCTTGATCTCCTGACCTCGTGATCCGCCCGCCTCGGCCTCCCAAATTGCTGGGATTATAAGCTTTAGCCACTGTGCCTGGCCACTGCAGTGCTTTTACAAAGTGATAAAGGTTACAATATGATTTTTTTTTTTTTTCAGACAGAGGCTTGCTCTGTCACCCAGGCTGGAGTGCAGTGGTGCAATCTCTGCTCACTGCAACCTCCACTTCCCAAGTTCAAGCGATTCTCCTGCATCAGCCTCCTGAGTAGCTGGGATTACAAATCTGCGCCACTGCACCTGGCTAATTTTTGAATTTTTAGTAGAGATGGGGTTTCACCATGTTGGCCAAGCTGGCTCAAACTCCTGATCTCAAGTGATCCACTCACCTTAGCCTCCCAAAGTGTGGGATTACAGTTGTGAACCACCATGCCCAGCCAGAAATTTAAGATAGAGAAGTATCACTCATAAAATGTGATATAATTTGAGAACTATCACTTATAAAATGTGATATACATACATATGTATGCATGTGTATTTAAGACAGCTGTGTAAGTGCAATGCCGCTTTAATGTGTCAAATGTGACTACATTTCCCTCTTTTAAATGCCTACCTCTGCCTTCATTAGAGGCTCATACTCTGTGCATTGAAGTTACCTAAATTCAATCAATAGTAAAAAAGAGCTTATAACTGTGTCTTCGAGTCTTCTCAATGGCAAATGATCTGTACTGAACTTCTGACAGGCGACTGACTCTTCATTTGGGGCCTAATCAGCAGTGATACGTTCTAGTAATGCAGAAAAAAAAAGCTACGTTTGACTTACTTAGAGATTGTATGATGGTCCTCAACATATTGCCTTCTGAAGGGAGTTTTAAGAACAATATTGACTGTGTATGGTTTCTATTATACATGCATAAGATGTGATACCACATGAATACACAGCAATGTTCCAGGCCTGTTCTGAGTGCTAGTAAAAGGAATTTAGTTCTATTAGGACATGTCTGAATGTGCTTCCAGCGAGTCCACTGGTAAGAGAGCTCAGCTGGTCTTTTAGGAGAGATAATTGTTGACATATCAGGGGCCAAAGGCTCAACTCTTCATTCCCTGGCCTTGGGGAAGAGGTGGCATCATTCCACCCTTAGAGCATAGGATTAATGTTATGATTATTCAGGCAGAAAGACATTCTACTGGATACTTTTGATTTAGCATGACAGTTTCTAATCTATCCCAAAGATGTACTGGCAGAAGTGGAAAGACGTATTCATAAGGCTGCCTATTGGAGCACGATTTGTGTGTTAGAAACAACTCCAATGTCCATCAATAGGGGACCTTCAACTATGGTATATTCCCACAATGGAGCATTATATAGCTATTAAAAAAAAGAATGATATCTCTATATGCAGATATGAAAAAATCTCCAAAATATATATTTGATAATATTAAGATATGATCATTAAAACTCAAAACGAAATGAAAAAAATCAAACCTAACTAGATATTGAGTTGAAGATACATCCTCTTGGGAGAAAGTATTTCAAATGATATGACATTACAACATGGGAATTGACTCTAGACCTCAAGAGGGATATACCCTTAGAGGAAAAGGAACTGCAAACACACACACACACACAACTTTAAATGTTTCCAGTAATTACATTGTCATTGAAAGTTTTGTTATTCTGAAACTATTGTATATTTTTCTTGGTATAAAACAAGTCAGTAATATGTAGGTGTTGTTAGGAACCAGGAACTTGGTTGAAAAGATACGTTAATATAAGTGGTATCAAATAAAAGCCTGGTAGTTCTGAATCAGAATTTGAATTGGAAACATTCAATTATAAATATGATGTTTTATCTCCATATCTATCAATCTCTCATTTATCTATCTCTTATCTATCCATCCACAGATGGATCCACAGATCCATTCATTAACCTATCTCTAATCTCTAGCTTTGTTCCTTGAAAAGGCCTAGAAACAAAGAACAACCTATTAGCAATGAGCATCCCTAACACACAGATAATGTTCCCCTAAGAGTTGGGGCTCTTTAGAGAAATACCTAGCTCCAGGTCTGAATGAAAGACATGCAAGATGCATCGTTAACATCTGGATCTACCTGAAAACAAGTACACTGTTGAAGACTACAATAGTTGTGTCACAAGGAGTCAAGAGCCAATTCTCAGGGACTCCCATTTGAATATCAGAAATAATAACTGTGATAAATTGAAACACATCAATTATATTGAAATGTATGAGTTTATAATAAAAAAAGAAGTTCCCTGGGACATGATATCAGTGTGGCAGTGACAAACCGCCATGGTAAGTCAAGAGCAGTAGTGTGACCACAGCAATAACAGCTGCAAGGAGACTGAAGGCCTTGAGGAGAATGGGTGCGTGATACTGGGGCCTGGCCAGCAGACAGGAAGGCAGAGAAAGGCACAGGTGGGACGGAGGCTCAGGGAAGACTGATGGAGACTAATCTATAGAGATTTCTCACTATTACATTCACCTCCATGTTGTTGCCTTCCTGATGCTATGACCCAGGAAATTTTGTGTTAGCATTAAGGAAATTGAAGCCCGTCACCCCGAAAATCTCATATTATTGCAGAAAAATCTAAACACAGAGTTTTATTGTTAAAATCAATTTTATTAGAAACCAAAATGTTTTTATGCTCTTTTATTTCAAGTGGAGAATTTGTTTGAAAACTAAGATCCTCTGCAGCCATCTCACTGGGATTCATAACTGCAAGAGGGCTTTCTCTTGTAATTCAAACTCTCACAGTCCACCAATAATTCCTCTTCGCTCCTGCTCTCCAAGAGCTAAGTGACTCAATTCAGTTTGGCTTTAAATTGTCTGTAGATACTATCAGGCCCTTCTGTAGGGGTGTGTCTGACCAGGGATTGAGGTTAAGCTTGCTTGCTTAGGAGACCTGGTATTTTTCCTGACTTAGGTGCTATGATTGAATTTATCTATTTGTATGACTGTAGGCTTATTTCCTGGTTTTTCAGGTTTAAAAAGAACCATTTGAAATAAGAAGCTTCCTTGTTTTCTTTTGATTGAATCTATGGTGGCAATAAAAAAATAAAGAACAGCTGTGCAGAGAGGTAACAATGATTCTGTAACTTCTAGCCAACTTTGGATAACAACAAAAGCCTAAAATGCAAGAAAATGGAAATCTTCCTTGGGATAAACATTCTGGAAACGCTAACGCTAACGCTAACCTTCGTGGTTTCTGTGATGTTCTGTATTTGTAAGAGAGAAGTGATCTACAGGGTTTAAAGCCTGGAGACCCAGGAGCTAGGGGAAGCAATTTGGTAGAATTTCCTCTTACTACCTGGTCTGATGTACTGGTAAATCTAAAACCCATTATTTCTCTTTCATCTTCCTCTGTCCAGGTTCTACGCCCTTGATCCCCCAATGAAAGTGAACTGTTCAACAGCTGGCCTCACCTCAGACCCAAAGCAGAAAGCAGTTGAACATTGACTAAAGGGAAGTATTTAGATTCCTTATCTTAATAAGGGAGATGCAAAGTGCATAAAAACAGACATTTTTGTTATTTGATATAAATACTCAATTTGACCTATATCTAGTGGTGGGTTTTATGTTATACTGCCACCTGAGTCTTAAAAAACAAGATTCTGGAATGTCATTCTGGCTTTTGTGTTGGATTCTATGAAAGGTGATTGAAATTCTATCTCATTTTCCCCACTAAACTTGCATGACCATACATAATTTTCTAAAATTGTACAGGGCCAGCTTCTGATGCCTGAACATGGTTCATATTTATGCAAGGACTCAGGAGATTGCTGAAATGGTTGTACCCTGGGAAAGCTTTATAGGATGGGTAATTTATGAGAAATGTTTGAAGAAGGAAAGGGGCAGGCTGGTGGAAACAAGAGGCCAGGGAAACATTTGGAGGGGAGTAAAAGTCTTGGAATCACCAGAATAATGTCAAGTGATGTGAAAGGGTAAGTGGAATGTACTGGCTAGAACAGAGAAATCCAACCTATGTAGGCAGGCAAAGGAATGCTGTGGAAACGGCCATTGGTAACTAGCTTTAATTTAACTAACCATAATTAGAAGATTTAATTTAAAGCAGTGGAAAAATTGGTAACTTGGATCTGTTGAATGATTTAGTAGTAACCATTGGTAAGTTTCTGAGTGAAGATACATATTTCAGAGTTGGGAATTATGTCATTAAAAAATATATGAGGAGCTAGGTGCAGTGACTCATGCCTGTAACCCTAGAACTTTTGGCAGCCCAGGCAGGAGAATTCTTGAGGCCAAGAGTTTGAGACCAGCCGGAGCAACATAGGGAGACCACATCTCTACAAAAAAATGAAAAATTAGCAGGGTGTGGTGGTACACATGTGTAGTCCTAGCCACTGGGGAAGCACAAGTGAGAGGATGGCTTGAGCCTGGGAAGTCAAGGCTGCAGTGAGCTGTGATCATGCCACTGTACTCCAGCCTGGGTAACAGAGCAAGGCCCTATCTCAAAACAACCAACCAAACAAACAAAGAAAAAAGAAAGAAAAGAATATGAGAAAGTTCCTTCTTAGTCTCTATAAGGGAATCTGGAAGAAAGGCATCTAGAGAAGGTTGAGGAATCTACAATGAGGTTCGGAGGGTCTTGAGTCAAGTCAGTAGCAAGGAAAGGGCTCAAAGTGTTGTATGTAGGAAAAATAAGTATTGTGAGAGAGCAGCTCCAGAACTAGGTCTGAGGCAGAGGGAAGTTTTTGGTTGAGGGGAGACCCGAAGTAAAAAGTCAGGAAAATGTGAAGAACATATGTCACTTTTAACACTGAAGCAAGTGAGAAAAAAGAAGGATCGCTGCAGTAAAAAGAGTGATTGCTGTGTGTAGTACATGGCATGCAACAGCTTTTTGAAAGGTAAAAGCAGACAGTTGTGGTGCATAAAACATTTTGTAACTGTCTAAAGATTATCCTGAAGTTTTGTTGGGATTGTGCAAAAGAGTTTTCAAAAGGATATTTATTTTGGTCTTTGCCTTACCAGTGGCAGTTTGGGTTCTTAAGTGGCCTTGGGAAGGCACAGTAGGAGAATTGCAAGGAGTGCACCATGCGGGCACAGGGGCACATCCACACAGGTAGATGAAACTAGGAAGGCAGGTTGATCAGAACGGAAGGAACAGACCATGCTAGGAGGTTTAGATTTTACTCAGTAACTAATGGAGTAACTGCTAAGATGAAGACAACTGATGCTTTTTCAATCCAGGGAATGAATGACATGGTCAAATGTACATGTTAGAAAAACCCAACTGGCAGCAGTAAGGATGACAGACTGAAGGCAAGGAGACCCTACAAGTGAGACCATCACCTTGAAAGGAGTTATTTAAAGAAGGAGCAGAAGTCCCATTTACTAGGGAGACGCAAAGTGCATAAAAACAGACACTTTTGTTAATTATTAGTTATGAAGATGCCAAGACTGGGACAATTAAGCAACACGGGCTAAATTCCCATGACATTTAGACTTAATGCCATGGCATCTATTGTGCAGTTAGAATACTGAGGGTTTGGAAACAGGGGTTAATTTGCTGCAGAAATTGCTAAGATGAAGGCAGGAAAACATTTGAGTGAGCAGAACCTTAAATGGGAAAAAGAGGAAGAGTATCCTGGTTAAGACATAAATTACAGAAACTGCCTATGTCAGTCAGGGTTCAGCCAGAGAGGCAGAATCAGTGGGATATATATGTTTATAGGAAGAGATTTGACTTACACGTGCATGGGGGCTGGCTAAGCAAACCCAAGGTCCATAGAGCAGGCATTTGGGAAGGGAAAGTCATGAGCTAGCTGGAACCTCATGAGCTTGAGCTGAAGCTTGGGGTCTCTGAGCTCCAGGAAGAGTCTAGTTGCTCCTTAAAAGGGCTTTGTCTTGACTAAATTAGGCCCAATCAGAATGGTGGCCCTTTTTTATTAACTCAAGATTAACTGACTTGGGACTTCAATTATGTCTGCATAATCTCTGCTGAGGAGCACCTAGATTAGCATTTGACTAAACAATTGGGATAAGGTGTGGATATTCCACAAAATGGCCACTGCCCCCATCCATCCTTCAACTCTGAGCAGAGAATATCCTTGTGGTCCACCCGATGCAGAAGCATGCTAGAGAGGGAATTCTGGGGAGTACAGTACAAGCCATAACACTGCTATTCTAAGACAGCTTTTCAGGTGGAAGATACAATTTTTAAGATTCTGAAAGTTGAAAATACAAATTACATTCTCTCTGTCTTTAACAGTCATAACGTGTAAGCTTCTCCATGAAGTATTGCAGGACTTTATTACTATTAAATTAGAAAGTCTTATTTCAGAAAACATTCACATTTAGTTATATTTTATTTTGTATTGAGCAATATATACATTTAATTTAACAAAGTAGAATATATATTTATAATTAAAATAAAAGATATTCATAAATAGGACCAAACTTACAACCAGGACACTAATTTTCTAAGGAAAAGTCAAAGGACCTCTGTTTTCATCCATGGCTTAGCTTCTAATTAGCTTGGTCTCCTTGGCCATATCAATTACCCCATATCTGAGTTTTCTCATGAGTAATATGAGATGATTGACTAGATGCTCTTCAAAGTCTTTCAAGATCTAGAAGTCCGTTGGCAGCATTCACACAACAAATTATAAATTATTTCTTAAAAACTGTCTATTTGATGTTATAGACTACTTATATACAAATCCACTCAAATGATTTAATATCTCCTGCAAAATTAGCAACAGTTTCTATTGTTTTTTATATTCATGACTTTCTGGAAATCTGTATTTTATCATGGACTATCAACCTCCTTCAAGCAAATCCTCTTAGGCAAGCTTCAGAATGCTTCTGCCATCACTAGATGGAAAATTTGAACTGCAGTGGGCTCCCTATGTCAAGATTTAACTGACAGACTGGGTGCAGTGACTCATGCCTGTAATCCCAACACTACTTTGGGAGGCTAACGTGGGCAGATTGTTTGAGTCCAGGAGCTCAAGAGCAGCCTGGGCAACATGGCAAAACCCCATCTCTACCAAAAAAAAAAGAAAAGAAGAAAGAAAGAAAGAAAGAAAGAAAGAAAGAAAGAAAGAAAGAAAGAAAGAAAGAAAGAAAGAGAAAGAAAGATTAGCCAGATGTGGCGGCACATGCCTGTAGGTAGCCAAATGTGTTGGCACACGCCTCTAGTCCTAGCTACTAAGGAGGCTGAGGTGGCAGGATCGCCTGAATCAAGGGAGGTAAAGGCTGCAGTGAGCCATCATTGCACCACCACACTCCAGCCTGAGTGACAGAGTGAGATTCTGTCTCAACAACAACAACAACAACAACAAAAAGAGATTAAACTGACAGTCATTACACATCAGGAATATTTGCTCTGTTTACTGTAGTCTAGTTCTGGAGCGACCCTTTTCTGATTTGCTTCAGGAGCTCAGCAATATAAATTAGTGAGCATTATTCCCCTAGAAAGAATGAATATATCTGGAAAGAATTTCACAGCCGACATTTTGGTTCACATAAATAAATTTATTTTCCCTAGGAGGCCATTCACTGGTGTTGTAACCATCGCCATGTTCCTGGGACAAGACTACAGGATAGGTTTTGGTGAGAACAACTCAAAGATCTGAGTATTCTGAGGAAAAATGATATCAAGCTGTTGATTCCACTATTAGTGGGAAGAAACATGAATGAGAACAAAACTGTGGCAATGTCTTTCATTTTTTTCAAACTTAGTCTTTTTTTTTTATTTTAATGAATGTGTAATACCAAGTCAGGCAACATACTGAATATCCCAAAATGCTAGGAAAATGTAAATAACGGGAGAGAAAACGTGAGATTGTTGAAAGAAAAGAGATGAGAGAAGAAAGAGGAAGGAAAAAAGAGGGGAGGAATCAGCTGGGATAGTGTCTGACATTATGGACACCCAGTTAGAAATGGCGATACTGCTACCCTCAAATTGGAATTTTTATTAGTGAGTTAGAAATATATGTAGTTCTTAACTTACATTTTTAAGTAATTTATTTATTCAACAAGTGCATGCCAATATTTTCTAAGCTTCCACTCTATGCCAGACCCTGTCCCAGGGCTAGGAAAACAGTAGTGAACCAATGAAGATCTTTTGGGGTTGATCCTCTCCTGCTATTTTTCTTCTCAAGCCTGTGCATAATCTAAGTGAAAAAAATATATATCTGAAGTATGAAATATTTTGGCCTCTTAGGGAAAATTTTAAAAATTAACTAAAAGGAAGCACAAAAATCCTATTTCTCTGATGCTCCTAGTCTATGTTTTTCTTTTTTTTTTTTTGAGACAGGGTCTCTCTGGGGCTTAAGTGATCTTCCTACCTCAGCCTCCCAAGTAGCTGGTACTACAGATGTGCGCCACCATGTCCAGCTAATTTTTGTATTTTTTATAGAGACAGGGTTTCACCATGTTGCCTAGGTTTGTTTTGAACCCCTGGGCTCAAGTGATCTGCCTCCCTCAACCTCCCAAAGTGCTGGGATTACAGGTGTGAGCCACTGCTCCTGGCCTATGTTTTTATTTTCACAGAAGCAAGTTATGATCATTACTCCTTCCTGACGTTTCCAGTCAGGCATTATATGGTTTGTCCAACATTATGCTTGTCCCCCCCACCCAAAAAAAGGCATCTTAATACAGATGACACATAAATACACAAATCTAGTAACGCTGTGAAATTTGGCCATCAATAATTTCCCTTTGGCCTTCAGAATTGAATTTATTTAAGAGTTTATAATTACTTTTAGAAGATGCTTTATCTTATAAATATATACACTGAAATATTTATAGATGAAATAATGTGATGCCTGGAATTCTGTTCGAAATAATCTGGGTGAGAGAAAGTGTATAAGGATATAGATGAAACAGGATTACCTAGGAGTTAATAATTATTAAAGCTAATTGATGGATACAGGGCATTCCTTATACTAGACTGTCTACTTTATATATGTTTGAATATATATATATATGTTTGAGAATGTTCAGAGTAAAATGCTTTTTTAAAAAAAATATTTTTTGTAGCCCACAATGAACATCACAGTAAAATGCTTTTTAAACTGTCATATAATATAAAGTAAATCACACGAGTTTCTTCAGTGATTAGAATCAGAAGGTAAATGACAGATAAATTCAATCTGCAGAATTAGAACACTCACTGCTGCAATGGCCCCTCCACGGTGCATTCAACCCACTGAAAAAATAAGCTGATCTGATTTAAAAAAATCAAATCAAGGGTTTTTATACCATTTGTGAAAACATTGAGGATGATGCTTTTGGAAATAAATTAAATAACTAAAAGAGAGTGAGAAAATGAAAGAAAAGAAAAACCTGTAATATCTCAACTATTTAATTTGGGAAGAAAATAAACAAAAGCATTTTATGAGCCAAGCTGAACATTTGGTGTCCATGAAGAAGAGAAAACACTGTGGATTGAGATCATAGAAACAAGACAAACAATATTCCTTACCAAATGCAAAATCGGGACTGTCAGTTGTCACTGCATGTTTCCTAAGTGCTCTCACTTTCTGCACTCCCAGACCATATGTTTAACAAAAGTATTTATGTCTTGTAATTCCATAAACACAGAGTATGTAAAGAAACTGCGGTTTATGAGACAGTGTGTACACAATAACAAATATCTGATTGAAAAGTTTAAGTTATAATTAATTTTGATGTTTTAGAACATCTGGATTTCTGGTACTTTGCATGTGCTTAGCAAATAGTTATTAAATACATACTATGCTCCAGGCACTGTTTGGGGAGTTTAAAAAACAAGAAATAAAATAGGCAAAATCCCTGCTCTCATGCAGTTTGTATTCTAGTGGAAAAAGACAATAAACACAGTAAGTTTGAGGTATTTGTTGCAGAATAAAATGAAACAGGAAGTGGCGCTAGGGAGTACAAGAGACATAGGGAGGCACACTGTAATTTTTTAAAAGGCTAGTCAGAGAAGGGTTCAGTGAAGACAAGTAAGAGGATCGAGGCACACTTACGTCTCGGTGAAGATTATTCCCTGCAGAGAAATGCAAGCGCAAAGTCCGGAGGTGAGAGTACACTTGAGGTCTTAGAGAAACACCAAGGAGGCCAGTGTGTCTGGATCAGGCTGAGCGTGGGGAAGGGGTGGGAGGTGAGGAGCCCCTCCGAAGGCAACAAAGCTCTGACAGGTCTATCCACGCCTACAGAGATCTCCAGAGCAAAGACGCGACTAAAGGAGTCCTCAGCTGGTCAGAAATGGTGAGGCCCCTGTGCTGCCACCGTCGTCTTTCGCAGGGGCCACCAAGACAAAGCTGTGACCTGGCTGGAAAGCCGAGGGGGACCCTGGCTTGCTGAGCGGCTGAAGGCTGGCAGCGCAGCTCACTCGCCACAGCTGGGCGGAGAGTTCTTTCTTGTAGAGGAATCTGAGCAGCTTCCACGCTTTTAGACACAAGCAGAGCCTCATTTTAATAACTGAAACGTCTGAGCAAACAAAAACGCATACCTCCAAACTCAATTCAAACGTAAAGCTTTACCCCTCCCTTGGCTAAAACCTGCTTCGGGTTTGGATGCCTGCACGGGATGGATGCGCATGAGCAACTGGCTCTTCTCCCCTAGTCCCAGTCTTCCCCATGCTTTGTGGTCAAGCCCAGAGGAAGCGGGATCAGAAGGAAAAAGGTTCCTTCCATCCTATGTGGATGGCAACGTTGGGGCCTTCTTGGCCTACTAAATATTCAGCACTGACCATCTCAGGGGCAAGGCCTTGGGACTAGAGGAGAAGGGTAAGGCACTCACCTTGGGCACAAAATTTAAAGAGATGACAAAAAAACTCAATGGTCAAGACAAATTATATATATACATATAAATACGTAAGTCAAGATTAAGGCAAAAAAATGATAAATAAATTTCACATCCTTCCCTGGTGATCCAGGATGTGGGGATATCAGCATATGTCCTATTGCTTTCCTACTTTGGAGCTATTGAGGCAATAGAAAGAGTTGTATTTAACATCGTGATCTCTACCCATGTGCAGCTAGGTGCAGCTCTGCTCATATGCCTGCCTGCCTCTCCACACCTCTGTGTCTTGATTCCCTTAAGCTGTTTCTCATCTTGTCAACCTTGTGTGCCTCTCACTCTTCAGGAACCAACTCAAGGGTCTCTCCTTCTTGCAGCCTTCATTGACTCCCTGCTTCTTTTCCCATTGCCTAGAAGAGTTTTCAGTTCTTCCATTGTGCCCCGTCAAATATCACGTATTTTCTTGACAACCATTTTGTGTATCCCTAATAAACTCTGATAGCCTCTTAATCACAAACCCCTTTCTTCCAATTTCTTCAGTACTCTGCAGAGTGCCTGGGATTTAGTAGATACTTAACAAAGTTGTTGAACAAATTAATACATGCACATTCCTTTCTTTGCTTCTCACAGATTTGGCCGATGCAGCACTCTTTGGTGTATTGTAGTAAATATTTTTTCTTCAGTGTGTAACATTTCAGAAACTAACAAATTGTACTTCTGGGGCTCCCAAACCTAATTTCTTAAACTATTAAAGTAACTTTTTCTTGATTAGAGAGTAATTCTCGTAATAGTTCTCAAAGTAGTTACTGGAGAATTAGTCAAGCACAAACCATGGATCTGCATAGTATCTTGGTCATTTAAAAAAGTGGCTTTTCCTCTACAGTTGCTTGGCCTCTTGTTAAAACAAACCAACAGAATTTTACTGAAAAGCTACTGCCTTCTAAATGACAACATCCAGTCATTCCTCAGTAGTCATGGGGGATTGGTTCCAGGACCTTCCATGGATACCAAAATCTATGGATGCTCAAATCCCTGATAAAAAGTAGTATAATATTTGCATATAAATCATGCACACCCTCTTGTATACCTTAAATCATCTCTAGATTACTTATAATACCTGATGCAACATAAATGGGTTGAAAAGAGTTGTTATACTGTATGATTTAGGGAATCATGACAAGGAAAAAGTCTGTATGTGTTCAGCACAGTTTTTCCTTCTGAATATTTTTGATCCACAATTGGCTGAATCCACAGATGCAGAACCCGTGAATATGGAGGGCTGACTGTCAACTAGTAGTTCTTTTTCTTCTTCTTTCCCCAATTGTATAAAATGAAGATAGTGATTTCAATAAAGATGGCATTTTCAAAATAATAAAATGCTCTCTTAAATATGTTTTTAAGAGGTAAAGGAACTTGATGTATGCAACTGACTCTCAAATGGTTCAGAAAAATTTATGTTTATTTAGTTTATTAGTACAACTAACTCCTATATTCCCTTTACCTACATTCTCCAGTTCCTAGGAGTGGCAAACTAGGAATTGTCACTCCTAGGAATTGCTGAATATAGATAAAGGGAATATAGAAGTTAGTTGTGCTAATCTTATAATTTTTTAGTTTGTTTTAACTTATCTAAAAATAAAAGGTTTTTGTTTTTTTGAAAAGAAGTTTCATTCTGTCATCCAGGCTGAAGTGCAGTGGTGCCATCTAGGCTCACTGCAACCTCTGCCTCCCGGGTTCAAGCTATTCTCCCACCTTAGCCTCCCAAGTGGCTGGGATTACAGGTGCATGCCACCACACGGGGCTAATTTTTATACATTTAGTAGAGACAGGGATTTACCATGTTGGCCAGGCTGGTCTTGAACTCTTGACTTCAAATGATCTGCCTGCTTTGGCCTCTCAGAAGTTCTGGTATTACAGGTGTCAGCCACCGCACACAGCCAAAATAAATTTTTAAAGGAGTCCACAGAGATTAAAAATGAGCCCTTCAAAAGTTGAATGTTGAAATTTAAAATACATAAAATGCATTGTATTAAAACACCCCTTTTTCTTTTTCTACCATCAGCATTCCCTCATTCTGAACCCCATACCTCAGAAAACCTGTGACATCGGCAGAGCCACGCAAGGGAAAGGCTCCTGCAGGTAGAGTTTGCAGAACAGAGCTCCAGTCAGGGCTCTTTCGTGACCCTCCACTTGGTTTGGTGGGTCATAGCACCTTAGGAAACAGCTGGTGGGGGAGCAGGAAGTGTGTTGTCTTGAACTCAGCCCTGGTTTTACATTCTGGCTCCAGCTCCTACTAGCTTTGTTCTGGGTGAGCCATTTAACCTGCGAGCCTACCTCTCCTCTTCTGTAAAAGTGGCAATGTAATTTCTATTTCCCCTGATCACAGAGCTCATCATGGTGAGTGTCCTCCTGATCTCCCACTGGGCCTCACTAATAATGAGCCCCTCTGTAATTTGGGGGATTCTAACCACAGGAAGAGCACTAATAATCCAGGAGAGAACCCTTCGAGGTAGAGACACCAGCCAAGCTCTCTTCAAGTAGAAAAGGAAATCTAGAGACAATAATGTTTAGAGAAATGACTGCTTTGGCTTCCAGAGCCAAGGCTCCCAATCTCTGTTTGAACAATTGTGCTGCCCTGGAAGCTCAGGGAGCAGGAAGAGAAGAGGATGTGTTGTACCACGCGGAAAAACAGGTGGGCAAAGCCAAGCTGGCTGGCTGCCTTCAAGGACCCCAGCTCTCCTTCATCTTGTGGGCACTGTTTCTACCTTTTACCATCCCTGGTTTTCCCCTGTATCCCCCATCTTGGGTGTGTTAGGTCTCACACTTATAGGCTGATGCACTATGATTTAAGGATGATCCTCCCTGGAGGATTCCAACTCAGAATTGTGACTGCTTCACGCACCTTCCTCTCCTTTCCTCTCCTCTTTTGCAACTGCCTTTTCCCCCAAGTGTTTATACTGTGCTCTTCCAAGAAGAGGCCCTCAGCAAAGATAGTGGCCTGGTTTAGCCCTGCCTGTCCATGAAGACACAGCAGCTACTCCAGGTACAAACCTCAGATGGGGAGCATGGCCTAAATCACCTGCTGTCCTGACAATGGGAAGCAGTATGCTGCTTTGCTTCCTTCTAGGATGCAGAACAGGAACAGGCCTCAACAGGTACCACTTTACATTTCTAAAAGTTAGGGAACAGCCTTTGCTGCCAAAGTTGTGACTTAAGTTCTTGGAACAAAAAAAGTGTGCCAGAGAGAGGAGAGAGTGAGAGAGAGAGACAGATTAGATCATAAAGGAGAGAGAGACAGGTTAATTCAATCAGAAGGGCTCCAGGGAGATACAGAGAATGCAGAAGAAATCACTGAAACATGCAGATGTTCTGTTGTTCCAGCCACTGTTCTCCACTATCATTCAGAAGCCTCATTTTCTCATGTGAAGTGTAGGCCGCCCGGGTCTATAGCTGGCTCTCCACCCCCTGTCCTCCACAGTCCTGACACTCCACTCTTTGCCTTTTATCAATCAAAGTTTTTTTAATCTTCAGTTACCTTAAAATAGAAATATCCCCCACATTCCTCAACTTGACTGGTAACAAAGATCGTCCTCTCCACCTTGGCCACTATATATATCATGGCTCTCAATGACTCCACAGTCAAGATCTCTAACTCCAAACATCTGCTTGTTCACAGTTGCCTGTCACTTTGCCTTGTCCTTTCCTCCACACATGCACACACCCCGTACAGTTGACTCGACTTTCAACTTCCCTGATAAAGTTAAAATGATCTTGCAGTTCCTCTCCACACCTCCAAATTTCTCATTGTCCTCATCCATTTCTTCTTCCTTTCTTCCTAATTAAAAATGAAGTGTATTTTAGTCTTATCACATCACCCTTTTTAAGGTTAGACCTGTTCCCTTGGTGCCCCGCAATGTCTCCAAGATCTGACTTTACTTATTAATCTTTTTCTGGCACCTTCACTTTTCCCCTCTCCACTCATTTCTCCCCTTAGATCTCTAAATATGATAAAAATTTTCTTCTTAAACAGCACGTTAGCATTCCTTTAACCACACTGCCCCCTCAAACATCTGTCCCTGTCCTTCCTATCACCAAACATCTTGAAAGAACAGTTTGTACTGACTTCCTCTCACTCGCTCTGGCCTTTCCAATTAGGCCTCTGCCTCTGTGCTGTAGGATTTTCTCCTAACAGCTGGGCTAATTCTATCTGTTATATTCAGTGGCTTTTGCCTTCCTCCAACCAAAAGTTTTATGTTAAACTCTCTTTTCATTTTACATTGTCTTCCTTGACAATTCTACCTTTTCCTAAGGCTTCTAACATTATCTCTATTTCTGTAATTGCCAAATCATATCTCCATTCCTGAATTCTCTTCATAGGACATAGGCATGACTCACAGACTGCCAAAATGCAAGAGATATATAAAACCCTGAAATGAAAGTGGAGGCAGATGGTCCCAGATGATAGATGGCAGGTATGATTAAAGCCCCCAGGGATGACAGAAGTGTGGAGGGATCCCAAGCCCCTCCTCCCCAGGTTGGCTTTTCCCAGCTTTGTATTCTCTGCCAAGATTCTCATACTGTGCTCACATATTCTTTTCTCATCAAGACTATCCTTTCCTCTGTTCCATCGTGTTCTTCCTTAATTCTGAGTTCAGATACCTCATAGACACAATTGCCAATATTCTTGGTTTTGCCTCTTCTTCTAGCAGTGCTTATAGCATCCATTTCTACAAAGGCTTGGACTGACTTCAGGCAGGAACAGTAAAATCCAGTGCCACTACCTGGGATGACTCTGGGGGAATGGCCAGCACTGTGCTAGGGCAACCTGGAAGTGTGAATGACAGAATGCCCTGTGGGACAGTTGTTGACCCATGGAGGATGGAAGCTGATGGATAAATGCTTCTCTTGTCTTCCCCTCATTTTGTAAGTCTTCTGAGAAGGTTCCTGTAGGACTGAGCCTCCACAATGGCAGCTACCTGAGAAAGCATCTTTGTCTTGGCTTCTGGCTTCTTCCCTTTTGCATGCTCCCATTCCTCATTCCTACTCCCTGCAATCACATTACCAAATAAACTACTGTCAAATGATGAAATTGCAACCAATTTAGCTATAAATCGAATGGGCTTTTATTTGTGATTCATGAATCCAGTCAGCTTGCATTCTAAAAAACAGAATGAGAGTTCCCACTGGGCAATGACAAAACACTAGGTTTTGTAAGGCAGAAACAAGGAAACAGAATAATCGGGAAAAAAGCTGATTGGTTAACATTAGGTTACTTTTTTGGTGAAGGTTAAAGTATAGGAAACTTTCCTATTACACTGACTCAGTGAAACTGGAATCTCCTGTTTTCAGAAAAAACTGTTCTGTTTAAGGATGTATCTGCTTCCTTAAAGTTTCAGCTGACTATGTGGGATTTGGTTTGTTCTGTCCCACTGGGGCCTCATGCAGGAGCTCAGTAGAAAACAAAGGCTTTCCATAATTTTTATTTAACATTGCCCACATATAAGTCTTTCTTTCAGCCTCTACTTTGGGGAAATCCAAGCTGAGATTTGGAAAAACAGTTAATCACATTATGTAGCCTGTAAGATATGTTATGATACATATGCATTCCAGTGAAAACACAAAGGAAGGCACCAAAATATACACAGGAATTGGAAAAGTCTTCCCAGAGGATGTGATGCCCACTTGAGAGTAAAGGGTAAATAGCCAGAGAAAGTGGGAGGAAAATGTTGGGGGTTGAGGGAGCAAGCTTACAAGAAGGAAAAGGATGTGTAAAGGCCTGGAGGTGATAAAGAAAATGACACACTTTGATCAATGATGTCACAATAGTCCTACTAACCCAGGCTCAGAATGTCTTTATGACTCTTGATTTTTTCTCCACCCAGGACCTTGAATCCTGCTAATCACCAAGTTCCACTGGTGCTGCCTCTTCCACATTCCTTTCGCTACCTTTCCGTCTCAGGGTGACAACCTCAGCTCAGGCCCTCTTCCCTCCCTGTTGGCCATTGCTACAGCCTCCTAACTAGAATCTCATGCTCCTCCACCAATTCATCCCACACTCTGCAGTCAGAACAATGTTCCCCAAACTCTGAACAGCCCTCTTTCCTATTCGAACACCTCCAGAAGTTCAACCAGTTAGAACTTTCTTCTCAAGTTTACTTTATTGCAAAAAAAAAAAAAAAACAAAAAAACAAGCAAACAAACAAACAAAAAAAACCTAGTAGCTAATAACTATCTGAGCCTTCAGCAAGCCATAATCTTTTTGCTAGTGGAGAGTCTTGTCGTGATGTTGCTGGCTACTGACTGATCAGGGTGCTGTAGGTTGCTGTAGGTTGGAGTGGCTGTGGCAATTTCTTAAAATAAGAAAATGAGGTTTGCCTCATTGATTGACTCTTCCTTCTACAAAAGTTTTCTCTGTAGCATGCAATGCTGTTTGATAGCATTTTGACCCCAATAGATTTTTTTTTCAAAATTGGAGTCAGTTCTCCCAAACCCTGCTGCTGCTTAATTACTAAGTTTATGTAACATTCTAAATCCTTGGTTATCATTTCAACAATGTTCATAGCATCTTCACCAGGAGTAGATTCCATCTCAAGAAATAATGTTATTTGCACGTCCCTAAGAAACAACTTCTCTTCCATTCAAGTTTGATCATAAGATTGCAGTAATTCAGTTACATCTTCACATCTTCATCTCCACTTCTAAATTCTAGTTCTCCAGCTATTTCCACCACAATCTGTAGTTACTTCCTCCACTGAAGTCTTTAGCCCTTCAACATCATCCATGAGGATTGGAATCAACTTCTTTCAAACTCCTGTTAATGTGAATATTTTAATCTAACTCTGATGGCATCTAGAATGGTGAATCGTTTCCAGAAGGCTTTTATTTTAATTTGTTCATCAGAAGAATCACTATCTACGGCAGCTATAGACTTATGAAATGAATTCTTAAATAATAAAATTTGAAAGTAAAAATTACCCCTCAATCTATGGGTTTCAGAATAAGTGTTGTGTTAGCAGGAATGAAAACAACATTCATCTTCTTGTACATCTCCATCAAAGCTCTTGGGTGACTAGGTGCATTGTCAATGAGCAGTAATCTTTTGTAAGATTTTTTTTTTTCAGGCCAGGCGCGGTGGCTCAAGCCTGTAATCCCAGCACTTTGGGAGGCCGAGGCGGGTGGATCACGAGGTCAAGAGATCGAGACCATCCTGGCCAACATGGTGAAACCTCGTCTCTACTAAAAATACAAAAATTAGCTGGGCATGGTGGCGTGTGCCTGTAGTCCCAGCTACTCGGGAGGCTGAGGCAGGAGAATTGCTTGAACCCGGGAGGCAGAGGTTGCAGTGAGCCGAGATTGTGCCACTGTACTCCAGCCTGGCGCCTGGCAATAGAGTGAGACTCTGTAAACTGATATGCTGTCATCCAGGCTTTGTTGTTCACTTACAAAGCACAAGCAGAGTAGATTTAGCATAATTTTTAAAGATTCTAGGATTTTTGGAATGATAAATGAGCATTGGCTTCAACTTAAAGTCACCAGCTGCATTTAACTCCATCTGGAAAGTAAGCCCATCCTTTGAGTCTTTGAAGCCAGAATTGACTTCCCCTTTCTAGTTATTAAGTCCTAGATGGCGTCTTCTTACAATTCGGTATAAGGTTGTTTTGTCTATGTTGAAAATCTGCTATGTTCAGCCTGAGAAAGCTGACTGAAAGAAAGAAGGAAATGTATTGTTTAGTGTAGTCACCTTCATCAGTGACCCTTCGATAATTTGCTACAGCTTTTAATTCAGCACTTGCTGTTACACCTTCTACTTTTATATCGTGGAGATGGCCTTGTTCCTTTCACTTCACAAATCAGCTTCTGCTAGCTTCAGTTTTTTTGTTTTCTGCAGCTTTCTCACCTCTCTTAGTCTTTATAGCATTGAAGAGAGTTGAATTCTTGCTCTGAATTAGGCTTTGGCTTACAGGAGTGTTGTGCCTAATTTGAACTTCTAGCTAGACTACTAAACCTTTCTCCATATCAGCAATAAGGCTATTTTGCTTTCTTTTCATTCTTTTTAATGTTTTTTTGACAGAATCTCGCTTTGTCACTCAGGCTGGAGTGTAGTGACATAATCTTGGCTCACTGCAACCTCTGCCTCCTAGGTTTAAGTGATTCTCCTGCCTCAGCTTCCTGAGTAGCTAGGACTACAGGCATGTGCCACCATGCCTGGCTAATTTTTGTATTTTTAGTAGAAATGGGGTTTCACCATCTCTACTAAAAATATGGAGTTTCACCATGTTGGCTAGGCTGGTCTCCAACTCCTGACCTCAAGTGATCTGCCCATCTTGGCCTCCCAAACTGTTGGGATGTGAGCCACTGTGCCCAGCCTTTCTTTTCATTCTTGTGTGTACTTGAGTAGCACTTTTAATTCCTTTCAAGAACCTGCCCTTTGCATTCACAACTTTGCTATTTGGCAGAAGAGGCCTAGCTTTGACCTATCTCAGATTTTGACATGCCTTCCTCAATTAGCTTAATCATTTCTAGCTTTTGATTTAAAGTGAGACATAGAACTCTTCCTTTCACTTGAATACTTAGAGACCACTATAGGGTTATTAATTGGCCTAATGTTGCATCTCAGTTAATAGGAAGTTTGAGGAGAGGGAGAAAAATAGGGAACAACTGATCAGTGGAGCAGTCAGAATACACAACATATATCGATTAAGTTAACTGTCTTCTATGGATGTGGTTTTTGGCACCCCGAAACAATTACACTGTAACATCAAAGATCACTGATCACAGATCACAGTAACATAATGAAAAATTTTAAAAGAATGAGAGAATTATCAAAATGTGACACAGAAAAATGAAATGAGAACATGCTGTTAGAAAGATGGCTCTGATAGACTTGCTTAATGCAGGGTTACCATGAATCTTGAATTACTAATAATTCACAAACCTTGAATTACTAATAAACACTTTTCAAATATTTGAAAAGTGCAATGAAACAAGATATGTCTGTATATATATGTGTGTACACATAGATACACACACCCCATTTTTCTGTAACTTGGATTTCTCTAACAATATATCTCATACATTATTGTGTTTATTTTATTTTATTTATTCACTTTTAGAGACAGGGTCTCACTCAGTCACTGAGGCTGGAGTGCAATGGTGTGATCATAGCTCATCTCAAATTCCTAGGTTCAAGTGATCCTCCTGACTCAGCCTCACGAGTAACTAGGACTACAGACATATGTCACCATGCCCACTAATTAAAATTTTTTTTTTGTGGAGAGAAGTTCTTGCTGGGCTGCTCAGGCTAGTTGTAAACTCCTGACCTTAAGGGATCCTCCCACCTTAGCCTCCCAAAGTGCTGGGATTATAGGCATGAGCAACTGCACCCAGCCTGTATTTTTCTTTTTTTGAAGCGATCTAAACAGTTTCATTTTATTGATGTGCCTTAGTTTTTAAACAGTCACCTCAAGATTAAGTTTTTCTGATCTCTTGCTATATAAATGGTGCTGTAATGACTATTGTTGTATCTACATCACTTTGCACATTAATTGGAATTTTTTTTTAGACTGAGTTTCACTCTGTCTCCCAGCTGGAGTTCAGTGCTGCAGTCTTGGTTCACTGCAACCTCTACCTCTCACGTTCAAGTAATTCTCATGCTACAGGCGTGCATCACCATGCCTGGCAAATTTTTGCTTTTAGTAAAGATGGGGTTTCACCACGTTGTCCGGGCTGGTCTCAAACTCCTGGGCTCAAGCGATCAGCCCGCCTCCACCTTCCAAAGTGCTGTGACTCCATGAGCCACTACATCCGGCTGAATTGAATATTTGATCAATAATTTAGTGACATGGAAGAATTGCATTTGAGATTCTGTTAAGCTTTATGTTCTGCTGAGATAGCAGAAGCTATGAAATTCTCACTGTATTATGCTGCTTTTTTCATCTTTTGCATATGCCTGACTCATACAACTAATTGTTTAGACCTTAATATGGCTTTGACAGATATAAATATGTTGAAAATCCCAGATTCCTTCTCCTTATCCATTTTTTTTTTTTTTGGACACACTATGAAGTTCAGCTTAAAATCAGTGAAATAAAGGAGAGGAGAAATAAAGTCATGATTCCATGACCCCAAAGTGTTTCCTATTGAGTGGCCCTTCTGGAACACAGCAACCACATGTGGTTTTCAAAGGGTTACTTTTCAGATTTAAGAAAATAGAAACACATGAAAACAATTACACAGGGGAAAAAAACGTCAAAAAAGTTGGAAATATTTTTAGTATAACATAATGAAGCAAAAACAAGTTTAGAAACATCTTTGAAATTCAAACTAGAATTCTTGGGTTATTTTTGAGTAGCTGAAGGCAGTTGAGAAGAAACAAACACGTAAGACACCAACAAATCCCATAATTTTGTCACTGTGTGGTAACGGATAGGGGTGTGTGTGTGTGTGTGTGTGTGTGTGTGTGAGTGTGTTACATTTAAGAATACAGTGTTCAAGAAAAAAATGTCAGGCCAACTATGTATCAACAAATCTCTCCAAGTTCCAAAAATTTCCTGATGGAATATCTTACATTATCTCAGAATTTCTAAGTCTCTGAAAACAAGCTAATTAGTTGAAGGCTGACCTAAGAGGTTACTCTCTAGGCCAAGTGTTTCAAATGCCCATTGCAAAGTGATGGCAACGGATGTCCAAAGGCCATTTCTGCACTCGTCAGAATGTAGAAAGAAAACCTTTCACCTTTGAAGGTTACTTCCTGACCTTTCTCCAGGCTTGGTCCATGTAGAAGAAAAAGGTCAGATGCACTTCTGGGTTTCACCTGGAAGAAAAACTCACTAAAGCTGTAGCTGCTCTCCTGCCTCTCAGATGAATGAATGTGGTCCTATGGGCTCAGTCTATCCTGCCACCCTGGATCTTAATCATGAATCATAGTGACATACTAGGAAAAGCCCCTGAGCTCCTAGATTGCAAAGCATATAGTTCCCCAGTTTGAGGTGAGGCTGGACACCTGTCTGCAGGTGAGCACACATCACCTGTGGCTCACCTCCTGGTGCTCCTGCACTGGGACCCTTTCTCTGGGTAGAGCCAAATATGCAATGCCTTCCTTCTTCCTGCTCCCCTTATCACTCACCTCCTTCCCTCACTTAATTTTCCTCTAATCTCAACTCCAGACCTTTTCAGTCTGACACACTGGACCAGATATCAGCTTTGGAAACATACAGATTTAGTCCAAATCTGGCTCTGTCACTGAACCAGCGTGTGAACTTGTTGTTGCCTAGAAGAGTTAGCTCCTGCCTCCCCTCCCAACACCCTAAGCCTAAAGAAACCCGTATAACTGCAAAACAGACCTTAACTTACATATGCATATAAAGCCAGTCCAAAATTGTATTTAAGACACTCGAATACAGATTATTGATTGGAGAGGGCATAGAAACTAGACTATTGTGGGACTTCACCTTGTGATTGTGTGAGTCAGTTCTCCTAATAAACTCCCCTTCATATATTCATTTATCCAATTACTGTCCCTTTAGAGAACCCTGACTAATACAGGATGTATTTGGTTACATGAATAAGTTCTTTAGTGATGATTTCTGAGATTTTGGTGCATCCATCACTCAAGTAGTATTCACCATACCCAATTTATATTATTTCAATTATTTTTCCTTATTCCATCAAATGTGTGATAAAAATTTCTTGAGTTAAATGCTAATATTTATAGAGCACTTAACAGTTTACAAAGTCTTTCATGCACTCCAATTATGATCTTGCACTCACAGAAGCAGCCAGGGCAGGCATGATTATTTCACTTCCCAGCTGAGGAAATAAGTTCCCATTTGTCCGAGGTCACAGAGCAAACAAGTGGCAGAATTGGAATGTGAATCCAGTTCTCCTGGCTCTGAATGATGCCATACTGTTTCCCCTTTTCAGGCAAAATTCATACATTAACTGTTTAAATTATCTTAAGAGCCTGGAAAAAGAAAGGTAAAATTTAAATAACTATCCTGTTGACAATACGACCATACCCAAACAGACTGTGTTTTACACCTCACTGGTTCAATTTCTCTATTCTGAGGCCACCAGTGTATTGCTCAGAAACACTTGACACCATCTGATACCCAGAGGGGACATATTTACAATGTATCTCTACTTTGAATGGAGTCAAGAGTAGAGAGTTTGAAACAGGTGGTCTAGATGAGAAATGAAAATCAAGGCCGGATATGGTGGCTCATGCCTGTAATCCCAACACTTTGGGAGGCCGAGGCAGGCAGATCATGAGTTCAGGAGATCGAGACCATCCTGGCTAACATGGTGAAAGCCTGTCTCCACTAAAAATACAAAAAATTAGCTGAGCGTGGTGGTACGGACCTGTAGTCCCAGCTACTTGGGAGGCTGAGGCAGGAGAATCGCTTGAACCCGGCAGGCAGAGGTTGTGGGGAGTTGAGATTGTACCACTGCACTTTAGCCTGGGTGACAGAGACTCCATCTCAAAAAAACAAACAAACAAAAAATCAAATTTTCTCTTACCCTGAAGAGCATGATGACCTAATACTGATACTATATGATGGCAAGATATGCTATGTTGCACATTGGAAGAAGAGTATTTTTACATATTTATTTAAGGGAAAATGGTAAATTGGATTTTTATGTGTGCACCATGATATGAAAAAACATGAAAAAGGAGAATTTCACTGTTTTGTTTTTTTCCCCCACTCCCACAAGCAATTCTCTTTTTAGCAGTAACTAAAGAAAGTTAAACATTTATTTTTATCTTTTAACTATTCTATTTTGTCTTATCATCATCTTTTGGTTGAATATAACTTTTTTTTTTTAATAAGAAAGTTTAGGGCAATCTAACACACATACACGAGCTATTATTCTGTAGCATAGTTATTGAAGGGCTTTGGAATCAGAAGGCTTGGCTCACACCTGATACTTAATACCTGTGAGATTTTGGGCAAGTAACTCAGTCATTCTAAAGATGACTTCCTATCTTAGAAAGAAATGACAATCGAGTTAAATAACGTATGTAAGTAAAAGTGTAATTCTTGGAACATGACATTCATTCACTCACTTATTCATTCACCATTTGTTCATGCATTCATTCAATGAATACTTGCTAGCACCTATTTCATGCAGGTCCCGAACCAGGTCCTAGAGATACAGCAGGGAACAAAACAGAGCAACTCCGGCCCCCAGAGAGTTTATATTCTCTGAAAGGAGATCAACAATAATATGTAAGGTAAAATTTTAGAGTGGCCATTAGCCTACTGAAAAAAGTAGTAAGTATAGGGGACAGTCTTAGGTGTGCAGTTTTAATTTGATTGGAGAAGGCTGTGCTAAGAAAAAATAGGTTTAATTCAAGTGAGTTGTTAAAATTATTGTAATTGTTGCTGGGCACAGTGGCTCCTGCCTGTAACTCCCGCACTTTGGGAGGCCGAGGCAGGCGGACCACTTGAGGCCAGGAGTTCGAGACCAGCCTGGAGAACATGGCGAAACCTTATCACTGCTAAAAATACAAAAAAATTAGCTGGGTGTGGTGGCAAACACCTATAATCCCAGCTACTTGGAAAGCTGAGGCAGAAGAATCCTTTGAACCTGAGGGGTGGAGAATGCAGTGAGCCGAGATCGTGCAACTGCACTACAGCCTGGGTGACAGAGTGGTACTGTCTCAAGAAAAAATTATTATAATAGTAATATATTCTTATTCACATATCATATTTATAAGGCTTTGTGAGTAAACTAATGACTGTGATATAATAACAAACACAAGATCATTATATACGTGCACAATGGCCATGCTCAGCTTGATTCTCTGGAAAGAATTTAAGATCCTAGAATTTTTCTATCGCTCCCTCTTATTAAACACTTAGTTTACATAAAATTTTATAGCACATCCTGTATAAAAGTTGTAATTATATTATGGTGAAAACTAGCCTGAACTTGCCAAATAAATGAATAAAATAGATCTAACTCTTCAAAATAAATGCTTTCTGTAGTACGGAGTGTCCATTTTGCATTTCCTTGACTTGGCAAAGTTACTTGCTCCTGGTCTGACGTTTCCTTTGAAGCAGTTATTACATCTGGAGAAAACAGGCCCCTGTACCTGAGGTCAGGACATAGGGAAAGATATTTTATTACTCTTCAGAAAATAGATTCTTTATTCAGATTCCTTCTGTTCTCTTGGCCCCACTAGTTCTTCCCTTTATTTCTTACCTTTTAATTTTTTTCTTTTGAACTTTACCTTTCTTCTTTACTTTCTTCTCTTGAACTCCTCCTCTTTTTCCTCTCTTCCTTCCTTCTCTTTGTTAGCTCTCTTCTCAGTGCAAGGTATGTAAAGAATAGAAAGCATTTTACTATCAAGTGAGAGCATTTCAGACTACATAGAATGAAAATCTTCATAGTCGGTAGGCTCCCTTCACTCTGGAAAGCTTGAACCATCTGAAAACTTCGCCTAAATTTCTAGCAACAGAAGAGTACCACATACCAACTATGTGTCTCCAGGAACTCAACCTCTCTGAATCTGTTTCCTCAATAACCACAATTACACAGTCTGGTGGAAGCTTGTTTTATCCATAAGAAATAATAAATGAAAGTGCTTGGCCCTTTGGCATTGCAATGTAGCTGCTCACATTTATTACATGTTCCAATAAAAATATTAAGTTATTTTTTAAAAAGTGCTTGGCACTCTGTAGGCACTAAAGTATGAGAGTTATTGTTTCCTTGCTCAGAGGTGTTTTTATCAGTTTTCTCTTGGAGCCCAATCCTTCCTTTCTGTCCTCTCAGTTGTGTCTGTTCTTCTCGGTCTAATATAAGCTTTTCCTGTTTCCTTGAGTTAGTGAAGCAGCAGGTCCTTTCTTTCCGATTCTAAAGACCTTTCCCTAGGTCTGCACATGCATGAGCTGATCATGTTCTTTCTCAGTTAGTTGTTGGCAATGCCAGGGCAGGAACCTGGGCTCCTTGACTGTGGGTGTGAAGCTTTTCCTTCATGAAACCTTATGACCTCTGAGAGCTGGCATTTGATTTTCATTTAGTTAAAATACTCATAGAAGATCATCAACAATAGCATTAGCAGAAACAGCTTTTCAAATTGTCAGAATGATTCTTGTCTGTCTGTGGAGATGTTGTCTTGCTCCTAGAGCAGCTGTGAGTGTGTGAACTCATCAGTGATGTGGACGCTGCCCAAAGTGTAATCAGCAAAGAAATCTTATAAAATTACCAACAGATTACTGCTTCAGCTTGCCAGCACTTCCAATGCCAGGCAGCCTGTTTTTGTTTTTGTTTTTTGTTTGTTTTCCACTGGAATAGGTTGCAATTTAGAGTAAGTCTTTGTGGACCATGAATGAAAGTAGGGTTTCACACTCAATTGATAAGGTTTGACAAATCAAAAAACACATATATGGTATATTTGGAAGAATAAATAGGAACCTAGAAAACTAGGGATTCATCTCTCCCTTTTCTTTATCTTAATAATACAAAACAAATATAATAAAACTCTGTCTTACCCCCATGATAACGCTGTACATGTAAGGAATGCCAAAGAAGTATATACTTCTTGCCCTTCACAGACAAATGTGAGAAGTTGTATCACAACGACCATGGTACAAATAATTCATCAGAACAGAAAAGAAAAAAAGGTTAAAAATTCCTATTCGTATACGTTTCAATGCATTTTGAAATCCAAAGGATACGAGTGAGATAACATATAAGTTAGATATATTTCCCCAAATGCAAAAGTAAACATCTTAGTGCTACCTCCCCTTGCTGCTGCTCACATTCTCAATTTTCCCCTAATGCCTCCTTCAGCTGTCCCTCAGTGACTTCTCTAAGTTACGTTTTATAGATTTTCCAAAGAATCTTTGCTTCTGTGAGGTTACCTAAACCAGGATCCCATAAAATTCAAACAATGAGACAGGAATCACTGAGCACACCACAGGATGGGAGAGCAGCTCTCAACTCACCAGAGGTTTGTGCTGCCAAACCTATTTAAAAAACAGCTTTACTGCTATTGTTATCCAAACAGCTATGCACTATTTTTTTCTACTTTATGTTCTTCCTCTGGATGCATTTTGAAATTCTGTTTCAAAAGCATTCAGACATTTGGGGAGCATACATTTTATAAGATTTGAATCAGTTTTGGTTTTACTACTGAGTTTTTTTGCTTTTATTTTTGACGTAATAATTGTACATACTTATGGGGTAATATGTGGTAGTTTGACACAACTATACACTGTGCAGTGATCAAATCAGGGTAATTAGCAAATTCATCACCTCGAAACTGTATTATTTCTTTGTGTTGGGAACATTCAAAATCCACTCTTCTAGCTTTTGAAAATATACAGTAAATTATTATTAATGATAGTCCTTCTACAGTGCCATAGAAACTAGGATTTATTCCTCCTATCTAGCACTAACTTAGTATCTGCTAATCAACTTCTGGCTGGCTCCCTACCCTGCCCGCCTCAACACACACACCTTTCCCAGCCTCTAGGAGCCACTATTCCACTCTCTACTTCTATAAGATCAATGTTTTTGCCTTCCATATATGAGTGAGAACATGCAGTATTTGTCTTTCTATACCTGAATTATTTCACTTACCATAATGTCCTCCAAGGTTCTCATTTTAATCAAACAACATGTCTTGGTATAGAATGTGAATTTAGATGTAGCAGGTCAACTTTTATTTCAACACCATGAAGTTTGGAAAGCACCCTAGAAGCCAATAAGAAACCAAACCTCTTAAGAAGCCTGGGGCAAGTGCATGTAAGTCCATTTTCCCATCTATCACCAGGGCACCAGGCAAGGCCACACAGGCTTTGTCCTGCACAACTCCAGGGAACATGAAAAGAGGCAGCCTGTCTATAACACGATGAAGGATGGAGAAATTAACTGATCTTCAAAGTCCCTTTGAACTGAAATTTAATTATTCCGACAATGGATACTTCAGTATTTCTCTATATTTTCTTCACATTTGCTTTTTAAAATGTCATTTTTTAAACATATATTGTTTTACTACCTGTTCTGGATTAAATTTGGTTTAGAAATAGTTTTTAGTTTGGTTGCTACTATATGTAATAAAATGAAATAGTAAATATTTAAAATGTTAATGAGTTTTACAATGTTATAAGCCCTATGAAAATCAAAATCTAGTAACAACCATAGGTATGGTGATTTAAATTGAGATTGCTAACAAATTTAAATGGATTATTAGATGTCAAATACAGTTACTTTCCATTGTGATTCCAATTGAATATGCGTAGGGCTTAAACATCACCATAGACACTGTTTGCTCTAGAGTGAACCTCCTTATAAGAATTACTGGTCTTGGAACCGAACCAAGGGAACTTAGTTACTGAATTGCTAACAGGAGACTCAGGGTAAAGTGATTCTCCCTGTTAAGTGGCTCTAACAGCGGTAGAATCCAGCTCTTTTGTTTTAGGCAGTAGTAGTTTACTAATGTCATCATGACTGACATTGAATAGATTTTCTTTTCTTTGTAATTTCCAGCTCAATAATATCTTACAGTGCAATGTGCCAGGAAGTCTACAGACTTGAAGCTAAGCCTTTCCTGCTATAAATTAAACCTGTTTCCTCCTTGGTACACACCAAATGCTTAATTATCTCTCTCCTCTTTCACAATCCCTTCACAGAGGCCAAGACTCTTTGATCTTCCTATGTTTTCCACCTCCAGAAATGGGCATTATTTTAAAACTTCCACCAGTTTTATGGCTCATCTGGAGTCTACAGCAAATTAAAAATTGGGCAGAGTATTCACTGTGATGTCTGAGTGCTTACTATTTGCCAGGATTAATGTTCAAAACTTCATGTGATTCATATATTATTACCTCATGAGTCCTCCGGCAACCTTAAGAGGTAGTTCTGTTATCCTTATTTTATAGGTGAGGAACTTGAGGCAGAGAGAGGCTAGGTAAATTGTGCCCAAGGTCATGTTGCGCAAATTCCGCAAAGCAGAATGTGTGCTCATAACCATTGCTCTGCGCTCCTTGTCCATACGTTAAGCTTGCCTGTTTGGTTGCCCAATTCCTAAACACTGATGACATACATATACCAAAATGTCTTCAGAACATTCTTCTGGTAAGTAGTATTATTGCAAGTCTAAAAGTAGGCTTGCCAATGAAACACATTCAAGTAATCTAAGAAGTTATGCTCTAGGCCTGGCACAGTAGCTCATGCTGAGGCGGGAAGATCACTTGTCTGTAAGAGTTTGGGACCATCTGGGCAATATAGCAATACCTCGTCTCTATCAGAAAAAAAAAAAAAGAAATGAAAAGAATAGAAAAGAAAGCCAGGCATTGTGGTGTGCACCTGTAGTCTCAGTCACTTGGCAGGCTGAGGTGGTAGGACTGCTTGAGCCTGACAGGTGGTCGAGGCTGCAGTGAGCCATAATTGTGCCACTGCGCTCCAAACGGGGCAACAGAGCAAGCAGAGACTCTGTCAAAAAAAAAAAAAAAAAAAAAAAAAAAAAAAAAAAAAAAAAAAAAAAAAAAAAAAAAAAAAAAAAAAAAAAAAAAAAAAAAAAAAAAAAAAAAAAAGAGAGAGAGAGAGAGAGAGAGAAAGAGAAAGAAGAAAGAAAGAAAAAAAGAAAGAAAGAAAAGAAGTTATGCTCTAGACATGTCCCATCCAGCACAATCTCCTCCCAGACCACTCCCATCTAGTTTTGCAGGTTTTTTTTTTTTCAAATGATGCCTTTGAGATTAAACTCCTTGTACATGTTAAAAATATGGTATATATACACCATGGAATACTATGTCTCCATAAAAAGAAGGCGATCATATCCCTTGCAAGGACATGGATGGAGCCAAAGGCCATTATTCATAGCAAACTAAAGCAGCAACAGAAAGCAAATACTGCATATTCTTAGTTGTAAGTGGGAGCTAAATGATGTGATTACGTAGAAGGAAACAACACACATTGGGACCTTTCAAAGGGTGGAGAGTGGGAGGAGGAAAAGGATCAGGAAAAGTAACTAATGGGTACTAGATTTTACCTATGTAACAAATCTGCACTTGTATCCCAAAGTTAAAAGTTAAAAAAAAGAAAAATGAAAAAAAAGAGAAAACATTAAATTTTACTTTACCAGATATTGTCTGTGCAGCATTTAAAAATGTACAAAAGCAGTAAAGCCAAGTGGGAGATGAAAATAATAATAATAAAAGTTAAAAAAATTAATATACTAAAAATATGGAGGTTATATAGAAAACTATAAAAATTTAGACTAGCATTGGTAGTTGAAAAGTAAAATAATAAAATGAGAAATATAAAAATAATATATTATTCTGAATTGTTCATAAGATAGATGAAAAAGACTTCCTCAGGAGCAATTTTCTATACATTATACTCACCTCAGCCACTGCATGACATAAATGTGCATTTTCAGATAATTGGGGCCAACCTAATAACTTTGAGATAATAGAAATCAAAACAAACTGAAACCCTAGTTTGAAGGCAAGACTATAATTTCAATAAGTCTAAATTTAGTACTTAACCCACTAAGGAGTGTCCTTGGCAGTGAAATTGAGATACAGTACATACCAGTGACCTCTTCGTGTCACTGGTGAGCTTTCCTTGGCTCCCTTCTACCTATCTCTTCAACGGGTTCCCACTCCAGTGCTATTGGTATTCTTGCAAAGGCAACAGCTACAGAGAACAAGTTTTTTTGTTGGTTTGTTTGTTTTTGTTTTTTTAAAAAATCACAGCTAATCTTTTCCCAAGACAAACAGTATTCAGTGTGAAAAGAAAGCTCCTGGTTAATTTATGTCGCTTAGAAAACTGAAACAGATAAAGGCATCTCCTTTAAATATCACCACCAGACTGTAATATAATCAGGAACTGGGTAAATTCAACAATAGAAGGAAGTCAAATAGGCTGACCTTTCCCAAGTTGTTTTAAAGCTGACTGTGAGTGGAAGTTACTGGTGTGGTTTTGTTGCTGCTGCTTGTTTTCCTAAGGAATTTGGAATCTGAGCAGGGAAGTTGCCTGTTCTTTAAACTATGAGTAGAACAAGAAAGAATGCACCCATCCTTCTGGGGGACAAAAAAAATTTATTCTAGCTGGGATGCACCTCCCCAAAAGAGACAGATAAAATCACAACCAATAATTTAAACAAGAAGTATTATTTATCTCTTACTAACGGTCCATACTGCCCTAAATATTGGATAGTGACGAAGGGAACAAGTGTGCAAAAGGAGTATAGAAACACATGGAGTTCATAAATGGTCTCTTCTCTCAAGAAATTTACAGTCTAACTCAAAATTGTATTTTAATCATGTTTGGAAATATTTAGTTTTTGCATCATTGTTACTTGTCATTCTAAAACTTACTGCTGTAATGTCTACATAAATTGTGATTCCTGGGTTTTCTGACAGAACCAATATTTTGTTATATGTTACATATTCTTTTGTCTTTTCATATAAATGCATTAACAAATTACCAAAATGTCAGCTATTGCTAAGCCATATGCTTTAATTTGGGTTTATAAAATATGATCACTAGACCCATGCCTCAAGTTTTTAAGGGGGCTTATCCAATTTACACTTTTCAGTCAAAAAGTAATGTCCCCAAATAAAACAGCATCAGTAGGTTTCTAACAGCCAATACTAGAAGCAGAACTCCATGGTCAGGCATTCCTTAGGTTGTATGTTCACCCAGAATTATTTTATGTTTGAAATTTTCAACTTCAATAATCAAATTGTCTTCTATTCATCTGACTTCACTACCTTCTCTCCCATTATCATCCTCTGAGTCTGCATGGGTGGTGCCAAGTTTCCATGGTCTCCTGTTTCTCCTGGATTCCTGCGTGGTCAATGGCTTTTAACATCTCTCATGTCAGTGTCCTTTCACCCTCCTTCATCCTCCTCCCACACCTGTGCTGTTCATCCTCAACCCTGAGTCAGTTCATTATGTGTTTCCTCTGTACCTGAGTAGGCAGAAAAAAATCTCATCACTGTGTTGACGACACTGTGACAAACTCATGTATTTTTTGACCTGGCTATTCTACTTGTTCTTACTATTTTTACTCATTTCCTATGGAAATGCTATTAGCCTTTTTCATTATCTTCAAATCTTTCTCTCTATTCTCAATTGTATTCAAGAGAATAACCTTGCTTCTTCTTTCACATAAAAAAATAGATGCTGGGTTCAATGGCTCATGCCTGTAATTCTAGTACTTTGGGAGGCTCAAGTGGGTGGATCACTTGAGGTTCGGAGTTCAAGACCAGCCTGGCCAAGATGGTGAAACCCCATCTCTACTAAAAATACAAAAATTAGCCGGGCATGGTGGTGCCTGCCTGTAGTCTCAGTTACTCAGGAGTCTGAGGCAGGAGAATTGCTTGAACTCAGAAGGCGGAGGTTGCAGTGAGCTAAGATCATGCCACTGTACTTCAGCCTAGGCAACAGAGTGAGACTCTGTCTCAAAAGAAAAGAAAAGAAAAGAAAAGAAAAGAAAAGAAAAGAAAAGAAAAGAAAAGAAAAGAAAAGAAAAGGAGGAAAGAG
Organism: Alouatta palliata; assembly: GCA_004027835.1. Lineage (NCBI taxonomy): Eukaryota > Metazoa > Chordata > Mammalia > Primates > Atelidae > Alouatta > Alouatta palliata. Next base: position 7,285 of record PVKV010014270.1, on the reverse strand, counting down.
GAGGGGAAGGGAGGAGAGGAGAGGAGCAGAGAGAAGAGAAGAGAAAAGAAAAGAAAAAAGAAGAGAAAAGAAAAAAGAAAAGAAAAGAAAAGAAAAGAAAAGAAAAAAGAAAAGAAAACCATCAGGCTTGATTCTTCTCAGTCTGCTTAGTGCAACTTGCCAATATTTATAGGTCATTTTACTTTTCGAGACCTAGCTCAAAAGCCGTCCCTTTGTTGTGGCCACCCTGGATCATTCTCTTCCAGTTCAGGTTGTCAGTCTTCTCTCAGTCACATTATGAATATAATTGCTATCAAAATGACAGATATTTTAGGAATATGTTTCAAATTTCCTGCTCTTTACCGAATATCTCTTAATTTTTAGTTTAGGAAACGTAGCCTATAATACTTGTTATAATTTTTAGATTTTAACTTTTAAAATAAGGTAATATATTCATATTATTCAAACTTCAACAGGCACAAAGATAAATTAGTGAACATTCTTCAACTCTTGGGCCTAACTATGCAGTTTCTTGTGTATTTTCTAAAGATATTGATGTAATATGTGAGTAATTATGCATCTTCTCCCATACCCATTCCTTTTGCATACATACATACATAGTACATTATACTATGTATATATCATTATACTGTACTTATGTATGCCCATCACTTAACAATAGATATCAGAAATTACTCCAAATCAGTACATAAAGTATTACCTCTTTCTATATTATAGATGTACAGTATAGAGATTGTCACAAATTCCTGACCACTTCTCTAATTAAGAGGTAGAGTCTACTTTTCTCCCCTTGTATCTGGGCTGGCTCTGTAAATTATTTTTCTCTACAGAATGAAGTATTAGTGATGCTTTTTAATTTCTGAGATCTACAGCTTTTGAGATCTTAAGAGATCTACAGCTTTATGTCCTGAGAAAATCCCCTCTTGGAAGCTAGCCACCATGCTGGAAGAAGCCCAAGCCATGAAGAGAGGCCACATGGAAGAAAGCTAATGCTAATACCCTCCAGTCAACCAACCATGATGATTTCCCATCTAGCAGCCAGCACCAACTAACATTCACTTGAGGTAGCTGTCTTGGATATTTCAGCCTATTTGAGTCTCCAGATGACCATGTGATGACCCTAGTGGACATCACACAGAACAGAACTTCTCAACTAAGCCTAGTCACCCATGGAATAGTGAGAGAAAATAAACAATTTTTATTGTTTTAAGCCACTATGTTTTGGGTGGTTTGTGACTACCAATGGATAACCAAAACACATAGTAATCCATCATGTGGGTGTACCCTGTTTTATTTAACCCAACCTCTACTGATGGACATTCAGGTTGTTTCTCCTCTTTTGCTATTACTACAAACAATGTTGCAATTAATAATAATGTAAATATGTCACTTTTCATGTGTGACTGTATCTGTGGGATGAATTCCTAAAAGTAGAATTTCTGGATATAAGAGAATATCACTTGCAATTTTGATAGATATTATAAAACTGTTATCTCGGAGATTTCCATAACCTACACTTCCACCAATAATATATGAAGTCACTATTCTCCTACACTTTGACTAATACTATGTTATTAAACTTTCTGATTTTGGCTAATCTAATTGGTAGAAAATGGTATAATTTCAATTTGTATTTCTATTTTAAAATGACATTGATCATATTTTAATATACTGAAGAGCCATCTGTATTTTCTTTTTTCTAAATGATGCATGTTCTTTGCTCAGGTTCTACTGGGATGTTGGTTTTTTAAAAAATTGATTTATAAAAACTCTTTAGGGAATTTAATCATTTATTACGAGTGACAAACATTTTTTCTCAGTTTGTCATTTTTCCTTTGGCATTACTTAGAGTAATTTTTGCCATGCATAACTTTTTACTTTTATTTGTCAAATTTATCAAACTTTTAACTACTCTAATAGTTAGAAAGACTGCCTTGGATTCTTCTAACACTTTTTTTCACATTTAAGTTTTATTTTATTTTTTAACATTTAAATATCTCTGAGATATGAGATACTTTTTTAGGTCATTTTCTGTTATATTTAATTATGTTTCAAATCTTGCCTATTGCCTGTGTGCTTCTCAAGGGCAGGAAACCTGTCTTCTTCATGGTTGTATCCTGAAAGCCTAGCACAATGGATCACATATAAAACACTCTCAGTAAGTGTTGATGCCATATGAAAGAAACTTTAGGCCTGCACTGGGTTGCAAAGATAAAGCCACTCTGACATCATATGGGAGGAATTTCTTGACCATGAACAAGGAAGCTACATGTTGAACAAGCATGTTTGAAACTCTAGAAATTAAGGCTCAGCAATATAGAAATATTTTTGAGTCTCTTTTTTCTTCAGCTATATTTACTGTCTACAATACATGACTTCTCTTTCTTCTGATGCTAATTAATTAACTTAATACCCCACATGCCAAACCCTTATTTACCACCCCGCACACCCAGACCTCTATTAGAAGTCTGGAATGTTGATGGTTGGGTAGGCATTTTAACCTACCTTAACCTCTATCACAATAATTAATTTTAATTGCTTTTCATCTTGGTTACATGATCCCCCAAGTCCATGGAAATGATATAACTTTGTAAAAAATAAAAAAATAAAAAAACCTTGACATGCGCTTCTTAAAAATACAGATGTGAGATTTGATTTGAGCATTCAGTAACCAAAGATGTAAGATATTTAAAACAAAGGGTATGTTCACTGCTTGTTTTTAGTGCTGCCACTGCTCTCTTAAGGAATGTCGCAGCCTTAAACTCTGTTCCTTGGCTGATACTTCCTGCCCCTCTATATCACCTTCAGATACACCAAATGATCAAAATCTTTACCATCTGGTCTCTCCTCTAGCTCTAGTATTCCAAATGACTTATATTTTTATTGGTTCTTTGTAATCTTCTGATATAGAAATACATGTATGCAAGCACATGTGCACTCAAAAAGAGTCCAACTTCCTTCTTTGCATTCCTTTGTCCTTTAGCCAGAAGAGATGTTTTAGGATGGTGGTACAGTGAGAAATTCATGAAACAAGGACCACTGGGCCACTGAGATGGCTATTCAGGATAAGCTGTGGCCAAGTGGAATCCAAAAGGATGATATGGGGTATCTCTGTCTTTCCAAGTAGTAGCCACTGCCATTGAACAAATATTTAAATAATACAAACAACTGTTAATAATTTTATTTAGCTCCTCTTTAGGGAGCCAGGTATCCCTGTTCCATGTAAAAATGTATAAAAACTGCATTTATACTTTGTCTTTCCCTTGTGTTTCTCAAAACATCACAATAAAAACATTCTCTTGAAAAGTTTACTTAGTTTATTTCATTGACTTAGAAAACCTTTTTTTTTATTGCACTTTATACTAGATTCACACATTTCACATGGTGGTTGAACATATAAGGAAATACATATTTTTACCATGGCTTGATGACATTTCTTCAATATGCTATCCTCACAGCAGATTATATTTATTCAGAAAATTTGAAGCCATCAATTTGAAATTACGTCTAGTAGTTTGCTAAAATATAACAGATCCATTTACATAGACTTTCAAAAGATGGAATTTTTATAAAGGTACAGTTTTTTTTTTTTTTTTTTTTGAGACGGAGTCTCACTCTGTCACCAGGCTGGAGTGCGCTGGCACGATCTCAGTTGACTGCAGTCTCTGCCTCTTGGGTTTAAGCCATTCTCCTGCCTGAGTCCTGAGCCTCCGGAGTAGCTGGGTTTACAGGCGCATGCTACCACATTCAGCTAATTTGCATATTTTTAGTAGAGACAGAGTTTCACCATGTTGGCCAGGATGGTCTTGATCTCCTGACCTTGTGATCTGCCTGCCTTGACCTTCCAATGTGCTGGGATTAGAGGCGTGAGCCACCGCAAGCGGCCAAAGTTACAGTTATTATATGTCAGTTATACAATAGATTCCCAATAGGGTAAGACCCTAGGAGAATAACATTGCTAGAATCTGCTGTGTCCATCTAAAATAGTTTTTTTTACTGCGTTGATTATGTCTCAATAAAGTTTTGGAATCTTGATAAAAACTTACATGGCTAAAATATACCATTAACATGACAATATTCTATAATAAATAAACAATGGTATTTACCATATTACCTTTACCATGTGTATTTGTATCCAAATCTCACTCAATTATACCATATCAGGATATAGCAACTCCAGCTTGTTTGAAGAACATTACTTGATAAACAGCCGTGAAGACAGAAGACTTGATGGACAATTCTGATATTACTACCACCTCCTTCCCCTACTACTGCCCTTGTAAAACATAAATGATTTGTTCATGTGCCCAAACTGAAGTCTTCTTTCAATCAGGAATATAGAGTATCCAACATGTATTGTAGTGCTTTAAAAATGGTCAAAATTCTTTGACATCATCTCATCAATAAGTGGTGTCAATGTCCTTCTTTCCTGAAATCTGGGTGGGCTCAGTGACTGCTTTGACCAATAAATCGTAGTGGAAGTGAAGCTGTGCCAGTGTCTCAGACTCAGGCTGTAAGCGACTGGCAGCTTTCACTTCTTGTCTCTTGGAACTCTCTTGAAACTTCAGACCTGGGGGAAGCCAGCTGCCAAATAAGAAGTCTGACTATCCTGAGATCGCCGTGAGTATACAGAATTCCTGCTAGGTGTCCTGTGTTTTAGCCATCCCAGCCTAGGCACCAAGACAAATTATCAAAGGACTATCTTGGACCATTTTATCCCCGCAAACATCCAATGGAGAAGAATGAAGACCTCAGATATATGACCCCACTCTACCCATCCCAGCAGCTCCCAGCTATCCAAACAACTACAACTGTGGCCACAAACATTGTGCATCAGAGACAAACTCTCCCTACTATGGCTGCTCTAATCCTTGACTTATAGAATTATGAACTTTGTGGATACGGTCATGATCTTGATTTTGGCGATGGTTTCACAGGTGTGTACATGTGTGTGTTTATGAAGCTGTGCACTTTAAAATGTGCAGTTTATTATATGTCAATTATGTATAAAGCTGTTCAAAAATTAAAAAAAAATTGTGGTTTTATACCACTGAGTTTTCAAGTAGTTTGTGATAGGACAATAGATAACCTTAACATGTACTTCCTATGTTTCATGTTTATTTTCTCCTAATATTTATTAAAATAAAAATGTTAGTAAAACACAAACTTGGCATATGAAACTTTACCAGATATATTAAGTACTTTTTAAAACAATATTTAATTTGTTTTTATTAAATGTCTTAATCTAGACTGTAGGACAATTAAATGAATTGGCTTTAAAAAATCACATTATGGTTTATTATTGATAATATTGGTATTGTTTTTTACTCAAGTGAATTTCCTACCAGAAAAGATTCTAGGCATATGTACATTCACTCTCATGTTTCTAGATCTAAGCCTATTCCCTAGACCATATTAGATATTCAATAAGCGTTTGCTAAAAATAGAAATGAAATATGGAATAGAATCTCAACCTTTTCTTTTGTTTTAATATGTTTATCTAGTATATCTTAGTTTAAATGTATTGCAAATCATTTCAGGGCACCAGTATCTATCTGAGCTAGATTGCTCTCAAGTTTTAGCTTAATATTCAACCAAAAATGCACATTATAGAAGGTATGGAATAAATGATAATAGAAAACATTCACTGAGTACTTTCCACTAGATTAGGTGAATTTACCTCTAGTAATAGATATTCCTATAATTTCCAGTTTTATACATGATGAAACTGAGACTCAGATAGATAAAGCAATGTACCTTATATTACAAAAAGTTTGTATGTGACAGAGCCAGGTCCCTTTGAGTCCAGTACCTGAGTGCCTAATCACCACTTCATTCTCGTGACCCCATCAGGAAATAACATGACCACATGTCTAACTGACAGAAATGAGACCTACAGAAGAATAAAGACAGATGAAAAGTTAATAGTCCTTATTTTGCCCATTTTATTATTTATTGTAGGTCGGATATACATGATGGTTACTACTATAACTACATGTTATGAAAGGTTAATGGAAAAAAGCAAATTAAAGACACACAAAAAACTTTAGATAATCAACTAAAGGAGGTCAAAAAAAAGTCCTCCTTTAGACAACTCTAAAACCTCATTCAACCATTATTCTCTATACTTTTAGAAAGCATTCAGAAGATGTAACATTTTTCAAGGACTTCAAGCAGCAAATGGTGGAAGTGACAAAAATTGAAAATAGAGGAAAATTTTGTTTTGTTTAAATAATTCTAATTTTAATAATAGGAAGTATGCATTCATATTTATGCCTAATTCATATATATGAAATATATATATCTGTTTCTGGTAAATTTACTTTTGCTAACAAAATAGTAATTCAGGGCAGTAAAAAGGTCAAGAGGAAGCATGCTTATGAACAATTGGTCTGAATGATCATATTTTCAATCTAAACAATAAACAATAAAAAATCAAAACTGTATTTTTTCAATGCATATGTTTTTCTTTGTGTTTTAAGTCTCAAGTTATGGCAGAAATGCTTCACAGGAAATATTTTTCAAGCTGAGCATGGTGGCTCATGCATGTAATCCCAGCACTTTGGGAGACTGAGGTGGGCAGATAACTTGAGGTCAGGAGTTCAAGACCAACCTGGCCGACATGGTGAAACTCTGTCTCTACTAAACACACACACACACACACACACACACACACACACGCTAGCCCGGTCTGGTGCCTGTGTCTGTAATCCCAGCTACTTGGGAGGCTGAGGCATGAGAATCACTTGAACCCAGTAGATAGAGGTTGCAGTGAGATTAGATGGCACCACTGCACTGCAGCCCAGGTGATGGAGCAAGCAAGACTCTGTCTCAATAAAATATATATGTATTTCATATGATAATACTACAGCATTAATTGCTTTAATTTTCCAGAAAAAAAGAGATAATACTACAGTAAGAAAACTAGAATTCTTTTTTACTGATTGTTATATTAAATCCTTTTCTGTTCACTAGGCATTACTAAGCATGAAAAAAGCCTTTGTGCTGTGTGTAAGAATGCTGAAATTTTTTCCTGTCCAGTCTATCATCGATGGGCATTTGGGTTGGTTCCAGGTCTTTGCTATCGTAAACTGTGCTGCAATGAACATTCGTGTGCATGTGTCCTTAGAGTAGAATGATTTATAATCCTTTGGATATATACCCAGTAATGGGATTGCTGGGTCAAATGGAATTTCTATTTCTAGGTCCTTGAGGAATCGCCACACTGTCTTCCACAATGGTTGAACTAATTTACACTCCCACCAACAGTGTAAGAGTGTTCCTA
>PVKV010014269.1:0-58147 GCA_004027835.1 Alouatta palliata | reverse complement strand
AAAAAATTTTATTTTTCCTTCACTTATGAAACTTAGTTTGGCTGGATATGAAATTCTGGGTTGAAAGTTCTTTTCTTTAAGGATGTTGAATATTGGCCCCAACTCTCTTCTGGCTTGTAGGGTTTCTGCTGAGAGATACGCTGTGAGTCTGATAGGCTTCCCCTTGTGGGTACCCTGACCTTTCTCTCTGGCTGCCCTTAGTATTTTCTCCTTCATTTCAACCCTGTTGAATCTAATGATTATGTGCCTTGAGGTTGCTCTTTTTGAGGAATGTCTTTGTGGTGTTCTCTGTATTACCTGGAGTTGAGTATTGTCCTGTCTTGCTAGGTTGGGAAAGTTTTCCTGGATAATATCCTGAAGAATATTTTCCAGCTTGGATTCCTTCTCTTCATCACATTCAGGTACACCTGTCAAACGTAGATTAGGTCTTTTCACATAGTCCCATATTTCTTGGAGACTTTGCTCTAATCTTGTCTTCTCGTTTTATTTTGTTAAGTTGGTCTTCGACCTCTGAAATCCTTTCTTCTGCTTGATCAATTTGACTGTTAAAACTTGTGCATACTTCACGAAGTTCTCCTATTGTGTTTTTCAGCTCCGTTAATTCACTTATATTCTTCTCTGAATTGTCCATTCTCGTTAACATTTCGTCAAACCTTTTTTCGAGGTTCTTAGTTTCCTTGCATTGGGCTAGAACATGCTCTTTTAGCTCACAAAAGTTTCTCATTATCCACCTTCTGAAGCCTAATTCTGTTGATTCCTCACATTCATTCTTGATCAGGCCTTGTTCAATTGGTGATGAGGAACCACAATCCTCTGTAGGAGGAAAGGCATTCTGATTTCAGGTGTTTTCAGCCTTTTTGCGCTGGTTTCTTCCCATCTTTGTGGATTTATCCACCTGTCGTCTGTGTAATTGCTGACTTTCAGATTAGGTCTCCGAGTGGATGTCCAGCTTGTTGGTGGTAAAGTTTTTTCTGTTTCTTAGTTTTCCTTTGGCGGACGCCCCTCCCCCACAGAGCTGGACCTTCACGGGTTCAGCTGTACTTGCTGTGAAACTCTCAATCCTCAACAGTTCCAATTGCTGCTTTTGTGTGTGTGTGTGTGTGTGTTGGGGGGACCAGCCTTCCCCTGCGGCGACCCACTACGCCGGCTGAAACAGCGGCGTTGAGATTTGTGGCGCTTTTCTGCCCAGGAATCTCCTAGTCTGGTTTCCCGCTTCTGTCCGCTTTTCAATCAGCTGAATGGGAGACTCTGCCTTCCCGTAGTTCCAAACGCCAACCAAACGGACACTCAGTCTCGTATACTCCGGACTGAGAACGGCCGCGCCGGCAAAACGGCCGCGCCGGCCAAAAGAATCGCGCTGGCGACCCGTGGGGCTCCTCCGCTGGGAATCTCTTGGTCCGTGGGCAATAAAAATTCGTCTGAAAGTGTGGCGTCCACTCACTCTCTGCGCTTTCAGTGGGAGCTACAATCCTGAGCTGCTGCTAATCGGCCATCGTGGATCTCTCTCCCCAGTTTGTTTTTTAAAATGTGTTGCAGTTGACTGGGTGGATGATGAAGCCGGGTCTCGTGAGGGAAAGGACAGGCATGAAGCTAGGACTTGGAAGTGTGCCAAAGAGAGGGAACAGACTGGAGTTGAGCAGGGCTAGGTGAAGGGTCTGCAGAAGGAGCAAGAACCACGTGCCGGTCTGAACTCGTAAAGCTCCTCTGCTAAGAAGATGCATTCAGAAGGCCTGGATTCTGCAGGCAATTCAGAGCCACAAAGGCTTTTATCAAAGGAGGACTTGCATTCTGGGGAGAATTGATCGGAAAATGATGTCATTTCTTCTCAAATGTATCCTTCCTCAGTCGGTCATGAAGGATGGTGTGAATGGGCTGAGCCCAGAGGCTGGAGAGCCCCTGAAATAGTCCACAGAAATTATAAGGGCCTCAAATTTACAGAGGCAGTGGGGTCTAGAGAGGGAGACGGACTTTATAAAATTAATAGAGAAACTTGACCAAACATGGTTATTTAATACCCCTTTCACTCCATTGATTCTAAAATCCAAAATCAGTCTCTGAGATCAAACACTGTCAACGTGCCTGGCTCCTGGGTCGGCACAGGTGGTTTGGACCTGAGCACGACTCAGTCCAAATGTGAATCCTTTGGTTTGTGTCTCTTCAGAGCCAGAGAAAGCTGGCAAGAGACACTTGGAACCAAAACTGGCATATGTTTGAAGGAAGATATTAAATTGGCTCAGATTTCTCATCTCTTGGCCAGCATGAACTTTTAGAGACAAAAATTCTTGAGTTTATGTGGAACTGCTTCTTGCCTGAGAAAGGTACATTTCTAGTACCTTGAACCACAGAAAGGAGGTGGCTGGACACGACCCCTAATCACACTCAAGCTTGATTTAATGCCAAAGAGAACAGGTTGGCCTCACCTTCAATCTTAGCTCTCTCTGACAGAGTCACCAAATGCCTTGGCTGTCTGGCCGTCTGGTGCTGTTTGGGATTATCTAAACAGGGAGGCTCTCAGGAGCAGGAGGGGAACTGAAATGCATCTCCCATGTGCAGAAGGTGCTAGAACAGCCCCAGCAGGTGGGCGTTTCTCTTGCTGGAGGGGAAGATTGGAGAGACAGACAGATTTGACAGCCGTCTCAGGATTGCATATCTAGTATGTAGTAGGAGTGAGCCGGGCAGGTCTGACATACATACGGAGTTCCAAAAACCCCGTGGGACCTGTTCAGTATGAAAGAGGGCATGGCCCACTCAGGGCCTCCGTGGGGCTCCCCGTGAGGGGTGGGCATTTCTTCTTTGGAATGTTTACTCTTGCACTACTTTATCACAGGAACTTCAATAAATCTATGATGATGGAGAATCTTACTAATTTTCATCTTGACATTTTTCTTATGGAGTTTGGTGACCCAGCCTGGAAAGGCGTTCTGAGAGCCAGCGAATTCAAGGGGCAGGTGCTTGTATGCATGCGTGTGTGCGGGTGCGTGTGAGCACATGAGCACGCTAGGCGAGGTGGTGGGTTGTTGGTGACGATTTGTCACTGTGTCTCCTGGCCATTTTCATGTTATACAAGCATAGACAACATTAAGGCTGGGCCCGGATACTTGGGAGTGACTGTCCCTAAGGTCCCAGCCACCTCTGCTTCGCTCAACTCCTTGGAAGCTTGGAGGGATCAATAACTGGGTACCTGGGCCCCATTTCAGAAGCAAGGCACACAGCCTGGCATAGAGAAAGCCCCATGTCAGGCTGTGCACCCTCCCTCAAGGTGAGTAGCAGTGCTTTAGGGTAGAGAGGTGACCAGAAGCTTCAACAGAAACCATGTTTGTTAACGATGATGGGGTCGCAGGAAAACATTTCTGGCTTTAAAATGATGACAACAATTTTAAGTGGATTATCTTTTGGTAAAAAGGGCACTGGACTCAGAGTCAGAAGGCCCAGGTGTGGGTATGTCCTGTGAAATGGAAATATCTCAGGCCCCTAAAATCACTAAAGAAAACTCCAGCTGGAAACTGCTTACAGCAAACCTGCCTCCCAGTCTATTCAAAGTCACCCCTCTGCCCACTGAGATAGATGAATATCTGATTGCCTCCTTTGGAAAGGCTAATCACACACTCAAAAGAATGTAGCCATTTGTGTATCACCTATCTGTGACCTGGAAGTTCCCTCCCCACTTCCAGTCTTCCTGCCTTTGTTGGAAGTTGTCCCACCTTTCCAGACAGAACCAATCTACTTACACATATTGACTGATGTCTCCTGTCTCCCTAAATGTATGAAACCAAGCTGTGCCCAACCACCATGCACACATGTCGCCAGAACTTCCCGAGGCCATGTCAAAGGCATGTCCTCAACCTTGGCAAAATCAACTTTCTAAAAATCAAGTGAGACCTGTCTCGGATTTTCAGGTTTCACAGTCCCATAGAATTGACTAGCTGTCTCTTGATCTTTGTGTGCCTGTGTGCCTCAGTTTCCTCTCTCCCATCTACTAGTCATTCAACAAACACTTCCTGAGCGTCTTTTATTTGGCAGCCATGGTGCTGTGCCCTGGGAAGAAACAGTTTTCTGCAGGATGATATGGAAGGGGCAAAGATGAGTCAAGGATAATCCCTACATGTGGGCAGTTCACAATCTATGGGGAGCTAATACGTATATACAGATGGTAATGACACGCTGCCAGAAAAGGTAAATCCATAAAAATGTTGTAAACAAAGGACAGTGGAACCAAGAGGAAGAAATCATTACCTCAGAATGAGAGAACACATGTGGGGAAGGACCCACTGGGGAGACAGTGTTTCAACTGACCCTGGGAGGAGGAGGAGGAGAATTTCAATCAGGGAAAAGGAATTTGTAGTAAAGGAAACCTTCTGTCATGCAGGGGCTGAGACCACAGAATGGGCAGCTTCCCTGGCAGAGAAATCCCGGTGGAAAGCCAAGGGCATCAGAGTGCTCCAGGCCCACAAGGCACAGGGAGTTTGGAAAATGCTTCCTGGAAGTGGCGCAGGCTGCGTCTGTGCCTGCAAGGTGGCTGGTGACAGCCCTGAAAAGCAGGGAGCCCTCCTGCTGGTCCCGGTGAGCTCGATGCCTCGGTGGGTCGTCCAGTCCTCCTGCTGCTCAAGGTGATTAGTGCAGCCTGAGCGCGGCTGGGACATCAGTGCTCCAGAAGGGCAGCCCTTCTGAGGAGGAGTCTTGGGCCGCCTCTGCTCCTGGCATGCGAGTGTGCATGGCTGCTACCTGAATGAGGCTTCCGCAAACACAGAGTCTGCTGCGTGCTGGCCCGGCCCACACCCCTGCCTCAATGATCCCTAGCCCCACCCGCCCTTCACTAACGAGACATGAAGCTGCCTCTCTTCCTGCCTGGCCTGAGGCAGTCACCATGTGGGTCATTTATCTGAACGGACAACATCCAGATGCTGTCTCTTGGAGCTGATTTGGAAAACTGGGCAGAGGAGGTCTGTGTTCTCCAGGCCTTTTCCATCTTGTCATATTTCACACTAATGGCTACCTCTCTCCAGGGCTCCAGGAATCCACGCCTGGAGAAGACCCCCTTGTCCTCGCCCTGCACCTGCTCAGGGCCAACCTGGCCAGAAAGCCGGGGGAGCGAGGGCTCCTGGAGCAGAGTGAGAGATGAGCTCCCTGGCAGCTCAGAGCAGGGGTGGAGGGCTGCTAATGCATGGCCAATGGCGACCAGCACTTGCAGCGCAGGCCTCTGAAGGCATGAAGGACATGCCATCCCAAATACCCTGGATTGGGATATTGATCATTTCCAGTGGAAAACAATGGAGAAATTGCAGTTTTAGAAAGTGTGAGCTGACTTATCTCTTTCTACACGCTACAAACCATACAGCTTCCTCTGGAGGGGTACCCTGTCCACACTAGGGTAAGAAAATAGCCCCCGTTACCAGAGGCTGGGAATCGGGGCTGCAATGGACCTGAATAAACATGCTGGCTGAAGTAAGCCTCACCTTCCACATCCATATAGGTCTTCTCGTGACTCTCCTGGAAATGTGCTACTCCTCGCCAGATCCCTTGTGCCCTGTCATTTCTTCTCAAATGTATTATTTTTGCCTGAAAAGTGTAAAAGCATCTTGCTTTGGCCACTTCTTTGGAACTGTCATGAAGATCCCCATGTACGTGTACGGTCTACTTAGTGTCAATTTGGTTTCTAGATCCAGCCAAAGAGCCCACATCACAGCTAACAGAGGATGTGGAGGGTGTCTCTGGCTCCCCTACACCTCTGAAGGCTTCCCTGAAACCCACTCCCCATTACATGGCAACCTAGAGAGCCCTGTCCCTAAACAGGAAGAAATTGGGGGAAAGCAGCACAATTCATGGGTGTCAGAGAGATCCACATCTGGTGCAGAATGACCCCAAATTGTTCCCCTATCAGTTTCTCCAGAGTTCCTGCAGAGCCCGTGCGATGGCAGGTCTTTAATAATGAGTGCTGTCTTCTGCGGGAACACGGAATTATTACCTGGCTCACACTTAGTTTGTCAGATTGACTTTACTGATTTTCATTAAAAAAAAAAAAATGTGTAGGGACCAGAAAGTTATACATGCTCTCTTCACTGATGGCAGCCTGGGACAGGTGAAAACACCTGAACTTAAGTCAGACAGACATGAGCTCCAACCCTGGAATGTCATAAAAATGCTACCTGTACCAGAAGAAGTTTGAGAAAACTCAACACTCTACATGTCTATGTATATAATATATGTGGCACCCGCTGTGTGCCAGATACTTTGCCGAGCACTGTGCATATAATGACAGACTTAAACAAACACATCTCTCAGTCCACTATGGGAACAGAGAAAAGTAACGGCAACTTTAATGCAGGTACACATCACAGCAGGGGAAATCGGGCAAATAGCAAGCAAATGGAGATAATTCTAAGTGATAATCATAGAAAGAAAAAAAAAGAGGAAAAAAAAATGGAAGAATATGGACCAGATGGTGACACATGGCTGATGAAAAGGACACAACCATACAAAAGTATTGGGGAAGAATTTTTAAAGAGCAGGATTAGCAGGTGACAAAGATCTGTAGTAAGAAAAAACTGGTCGTATTTGTCCCAAAGAGAGACACCAGGGTAGCAGAGACCTTGTACACAAAGGGCATGGTGGCAGGAGAAGAGACTTGACAGGCAGGCAGGAGTTTGAGCCCCGCAAGTAATGGTAAACACCTTGTGTTTTATTTGAAGTGCATTGACCCATGGAGGGTTTGAGTTCGGCATGGGGGAAGCCAGTGGGAGTGATGACGAGGCACGTTGGAGTTTAGGTGGTGAGAGACTTGCTGAAATTAGGACCATATTGGATGAACCTTCATCTTACAGCATTCAAGGGCTATGGCCAAGGAGAGGCCACACAGGTGGGAGGCTGGATCCGATGCCTTCCAAAGCCTCCGGCAGGTGCCATCACACAGTGATGCCAGCAGCCCTCCTAAATCTTACCGTAGGGATTAAAATGTTTGTTTCACCATTTCTTGAGCTTTGCAGCCTTGGGCAATTTGATCACCCTCAGTTTCACTGCGTGATAAAACAGAGGTTTAGAGCCTGCGTATATGAAATCGGATGTTGGGAAGATTTAACAGTATGAGAAATGGAAGTTGTCCAGTGCAGTGTCTGGCTCACGCTGGTTTAAGAAACGGCAGTAGGAGTTTGCTTTAGTCTGTTTTCACACTGCCATAAAGAACTTCCTGAGACTGGGTAATTTATAAAGGAAAGAGGTTTAATTGAGTCATAGTTCTGCATGACTAGGGAGGCCTCAGGAAACTTACAATTATGGTGGAAGGCGAAGGAAAAGCAAGCACCTTCTTCACAAGGTTGCGGAAAGACAGAAGCAAGGGGGAACTTCCAAACACTTGTGAAGCCACTAGATCTCATGAGAACTCACTACCAGGAGAATAGCATGGAGCATACTACCCCCAGGATCCAATCACCTTCCTCCCTCCACATGTGGAGATTACAATTCGAGATGAGATTTGGGTGGGGTCACAGAATCAAACCATATCAGAGTTTGTGAGCCTGAGGTTGCTTTCACCTCCTCCATCTGCCCCAGCTGCAGACAACTATAGTTCTGGAGGGGAACCAGTAGTCTTGTTAAATTACAGAATACAAATCCAAAAGACAGCATAATGTATCACTCCACATACGTGACACTGGGAAAATGTCATATAATAGGGACAGAAAGCAGATGGTGGTTGTTTGGGGCTGGCTATGGGGGAAGGGTTGGTTGTGATCTGAGAAACCAAAATAGACACTCCCATGTCACTAAAACGATCTAAGATTAAGAAAACAAAGTTACGTATGGGTAGAGAATTAGGGGCCTGGCTGGAAAGGCAAGTTTCTAAATTCGTAGGACTATAACAAAAACCACACCCTTGCCAAGCTCCCTAACACACAGCAGCCATCAGGCTGATTTACAGCCCAGATCACAGGAACTCTGATTGGACAGACGATTGGCCTTACAAACATTCTTTTCTGATGAGCAATTGCAGATCTTAAGCCAGTTCCAGCAGCTTATAGAATTTGCATACAAAGATCTTTGTGTCCTATAGTTCACCTTTATGTCATGTTTGATGTAAATACCCTCATTTTATTCTGGGCAAGGTGGCTCATGCCTGTAATCCCAACACTTTGGGAGGCCCAGATGGGTGGGTCACCTGAGGTCAGGAGTTTGAGAACAGCCTGGCCAACATGGTGAAACCCCGTCTCTACTAAAAATACAAAAATTAGCCGGGCCTGATGGTGTGCGCCCGTAATCTCAGCTACCCAGGAGGCTGAGGCAGGAGAATCGCTGGAACCTGGGAGGCAGAGGCTGCAGTGAGCTGAGACTGTGCCACTGCACTCCACCCTGGGCAACAGAGCAAGACTCCATCTCAAAAAACAAAGCAAAAAACAAAAAAAAAACCCTCTCTTTAATACTAAAGCACTGTCCCAAAGTGAATATGGTGTGCATGTTACATGCGTGTTTACCCTTTGCACATGTGCTCAGCTCCCCTGAGCTTTTCCCCCAAACCTGCTGAAGATGTATGACTCTACCGTGTAAGACAGACATGGGCGGCGTAAAACCCAACCTGTCTTTCCCTCTTAGAAGAGAGAACACTTTCTGCACAATGGAGAATTTCTTTTCCTGGTTTGTAAACCCATATACATAAAGTCCTCCCTCCTACAATTTAGCCATCCTGGTGGTCTACAAGGGGAAAGCATGAGGGGATTTTTCACGTGTTGGAAATCTTCTCTGTCTTGATTTTGGTAATGGTTAAATAACAGCATGTGTTTGTCAAGACCCATAAAAATTTTTACCAAAGAGAAAATTTTACTTTATGGAAATAAGAAAGTGAATGAGCAAAAGACTCGTTCTTTATGAAAACGTGTATATCCTGATGATCTAAAGTACACCTACTTCATTTAGGGAAGGACTTCACGATTACAATGCTTCGCCATTTTTGCTTCACTATTTTTGGAAGCAAATCAGTGGACGTCTGTCTGTCTTCACAGTTCAGTCATATATAAAGTGGTGATGGTGATAGTGCTTACTTCCTAGGGTTGTAGTAAGAATGAAGTCAATGTCAAATGCTCAGGATATTGTGCAAATCCAATATGTATTAGGTATTAAAAGATAACATGCTGATTGGAAGGCAAAATGATCTTTATTCTTACATAACATTACTGTTTAAGGAAAAATACATGCTAAGAAATATCAAAGCAATACACAGAATTACTAAGTAAATATAAAGGTATGTCATATCAATATTTAAAAAAATAAATTGCATTTTGTATACTTCTAGCAAACAATTTTGTGACTTTTAAATTTTTTAAATTATTTCAGAATAATTCGTGCACAATAAACTTCAAAAATTTTGAGTATACAATTAATGAGCTTTACAGTGTAGACAGCCATGTAATCACCACCACCTTTGTAATATAAAATGCTTCCTTTACCCCAAACGTTCCCTCACAGCCTTTTGTTCTACCCCTGCCTCCCAGCACCAGCCTCTGCCAAACACTGATCTTTCCATTAGTAGTTCTGCATTTTCTAGAAGCACATGAAGAAATAATCATAAAGTATACAATCTCTTGTGTCTTTTATATCTCCTTACATGCCTTCTACAATGGTTTACGTTTTGTTAAAAACAATATACAAAGTGTTAGACAGAATGTAAAACAACAGGAAATCACATGCATTGCTCTGGAAATGTAAATCAGTATAGTCTTACTGAAAAGAGTTTGGCATTTAAAAAATAAACATATACTTCCATTACGATATGCTGAGCTGCTCCTACTAATTTGCCTAAAAAAATGGAAACATATGGCCACAGAAGAACACACAATAAATGTAAATAAAACATTTTCAAACTAAATATAAGAGACTATATTCATGACCTTAGGGTATTCATACTAATCAAAAATTGATCACAACCCAATCGCCCATCACCTGGCAAGTGTATATGTGATTTGTGTTATATCCATGCAATGGAATGTCACTCAACAATTTCATATAGGCCATCTTCATGATAATTATCATATAGATCATCCTATTGAAAAACACAAAGTAAATGCCATGTTTTCTGTTATGAAACTTACCAGTTGCCATTAGGAATTAGAAAAGATGCCTATCACTACTTCTGTTTAACATTGTATCAGCCCTCCTCCCCACCGCAAAATAAGCAAATGAAAAAACCAAATGTATGAGGATTGGAAAGGAAGAATTCAAGTTGTCATTACTCTTAGGAAACATGACTGTAAACAGAAAATCCAAAAGAATCTACGGAAAAACTTTAGTCTTAATAAGTTAACGTAGCAAAAAATGTGGATATAAAGTCTGTGGAAGGGCCGGGCGCAGTGGCTCACGCCTGTAATCCCAGCACTTTGGGAGGCCGAGGCGGGTGGATCACGAGGTCAACAGATCGAGACCATCCTGGTCAACATGGTGAAACCCCGTCTCTACTAAAAATACAACAATTAGCTGGGCATGGTGGCACGTGCCTGTAGTCCCAGCTACTCGGGAGGCTGAGGCAGGAGAATTGCTTGAACCCGGGCGGCGGAGGTTGCAGTGAGCCCAAGTCGCGCCACTGCACTCCAGCCTGGGTAAAAAGAGTGAAACTCTGTCTCAAAAAAAAAAAAAAAAAAAAGAAGAAGTCTGTGGAAGTATGTAGTATACCAGATGTCTTCACATACCATCATAAGACAAGCAGAAAATGAAAATGATGTTAAGTGATTTGATAATGGTGTAAATACATTAAATTCTTAGGAATAAAATTGAAAAGTATGTGCATGATGACTATTCAGAAAACTATAAATGTTACTGACAAAAATTAAAGAAGACCTAAATAAATGGTGAGATGTTCCATGGTTCTAGACTGGAAGTTTTAATATTGTTAAAGTATTCACTATCTCCATACTTATCTAGAGATTTACTACAATCCAATTGAAATTCCAGCTTGTGTGTGTGTGTGTGTGTGTGTCTCTGTGTGTGTGTGCATGCACACACGTGTACACACACATATGTTTGTGTGTACACTGCATGTTGATTCTATAATTGACATGAACATGCAAGGGCCAAAATAGTAACATAATATTGATAAAGGAGAGCAGGGGTGGTGGACTTTTACTCCCAGGTAGTAAGATATATTATAAAGCTATAATGTTGGAATAAATATCTCTTCATCTGTATTTTTATCTAAGATAAAGATCAGAAATAGGTCCATATGCCGATGGAGCATGATATAGTCCAGAAACAGACTCCCTTGTATTTGATCAACTAAATTACCACAAAGGTAACACTGTAATGCCTCTTAAATAAATATTTCTGGAACATTTGAATATCCACATGAAAATGATTAATCTTGATTCCTACTTCACATAATACAAAAAATGAATTCCACCCAGGTTGTAGGTACATACATCAAAGGGAAGACAATAAAGCTCTTAAAATTATCAAACACAGAGGAATGTCTTAATGGCCTTGGTGTGAGAAGCTCTTGGTTAGATAGAAGTCATATACTGCTGCTTGTACACAGGAAGGCAAGTAAACAAGGCAACCTGGGCTGCTTGTATACAGGAAGGCAAGTCAACAAGGCAATCTGGGCTGCTTGTACACAGAAAGGCAAGTAAACAAGGCAACCTGGGCTGCATTGAGATTGAGTTGCTGCGGATCAAAGATGACTTTAAGTGAGTAAAAATGAAAGCGCATTTCAACAGTGAGAAATACAATATTTACATATATATATATATATATATACAGCAAAGGACTGAGAATATAAGAGTTCATACAAATTAGTAGGAGAAAGGCAGACAATACGAGAGAAAGAGTGGCTCAGGACTTGGGTGGGCATTTCACAAGGAAGTCCATCCACATGGCTAATATGCCCAAGAGAAGGTGCTTAACTCTCTTAGTCATAGGGAAAATAATCGTTTAAAAACACAATAAGCTACTACTGGATGTCAATTATTATCAAAATGTATACATTGAAAAACGGTAAATCAACAAGTTACAACTATGTGTTTTATTACAGACAGCACCACTGAAAGCTTCATATACTTCACCTGCTTACAGAGATGTAAACATGGAGAACCTTTTTGTAAAAATGCTTAAAATTATCCATTAAAGCTGAACATACAAGATACTATCATGGCCAGCTATTCCACATTTAATTATATGAACAACAGAAATGCCTATGTGTGTACTCAGAGATATGCACAAGAGTGTTCTCAACTGCATTCTTAGTAATAGCCCAAAGCTAAAAAATCCAAATGTCCAAAAGCAGAGAACTAATAATTTGTGACATGTCCATGAAAGAGAATTCTGTATAGCAGTAATAATAAATAGATTAAAACAGGTCAAAATGGGGTAACCTATCAAACATCAGTATGAGGAAAAACAAAGCCAGGCACAAAGATACATGTTGTATTGTATAAAATTCACAAATAGGTAACAGACAATCTGTGATGGTTTCATTCACGAGAGTTGTCATCCTGGGTGGGGCCTTAGTGGCTGAAAAGAGAACAAGGGTGATTTTGGGTTGCTGGCAATGCTGTGTCTTTATCTGGGTGGTCACTACAAGGCTGTGCTCACTTTGTCATAATTAATCTAGATGGTTACTTATGGTTTGCACACTTTTATTGAGTAACATTTCAACCCCAACAAAACATATTTCACATCCAGCCACATAAGCATACACAGCTCTTGCCCAGCTGCCTCCAACAACCATCTTAGCAAGGAAAACTATCCCGGTCTACCAGAAATTACGTCACAGGATTCTGAGTTCTGAGTTCTGTTCTTGGTTCCTTTGGAGTGGAGAAGGAACTCATGTTCCGGGTATGATGTGGGAAATATACCATCACATAGCCCAGCTTTCACCATGTGTTTTAGTGATCACTTTGTGGAATGGGAGGGCATGTCATTTACCACGTCTTTATGTTCCATTTTCACCTGGTCTCCATCACTTCTCATGAGAAGTCACCCATTTCTGTTTCTCTGCATATGTGTCTTGCTTTCCTGAGGCTTCTTTCAATATTTTGTCTTTCCGCTGTTTTATTTTGTTTTTACTCTTTCAATAGTCAGTCTTTATTCTGTATTTGTCTTTAAAAAATATTTAAAAATTTAATTAAAAAATTAAATTTGTAAATATGTTGTCTTTAGTCTGTGATAGGTGTGGTGTGGTTTCCTCTTTATATGTCCTGCTTGCGAATACCTGAGCTTCTTGGATTGCTTAATTGTAAATTCTTGTGCAGACATCTGAACCCCAGACTGACTCTTTTGTAGTGTCTTTCCTTATAATTTCCAGCCACTCAAGCAGCCTGGAATTCTGAGCTCAACCTTCTGAGTCCAGGGAGAGACTATTCACTCATTTTCCTGAGTTTTATGTCCTTGTGCTATAGCAAGAAAATGCCCCAGAAAGTTGGGAGGATCATAGGAATCACCTCATCTTTCAAGGATGAGTCCTGGCTGCCTGCTGTGCATTGTCTAAACACATCAGCCTCATGCATCATGCCCAGCGTGCCAAGGGAGCAAGTCCCATGCCATTCACTCCAATGTGGCCAAAACCAAAGCCTCTGTTCTTTGTTGTTGTTGTTGTTTTAAATAAAACCCACAGTTCCTGTGATCTCTGGTTCTATTCCTATCCCTTTCTTTTGTGCAAATCTTTAGTTTTCTTTGCCCTTATTTCTCCTGCCCTGTTCAATTCAGCGCCCACCTCCAGTCCAGTTTGGTTTTGTCGTGGAGTAGATTACACAACTGCTTCCGTCTGTGAGCTCATAGGACTCAACTGCTCCCCACGCTTCCACCTCCCTGCAGGCTCCTTGGAATAACCCACACACTGGAGCAGGCAGACACCGCTGAGCACTGCTGGTTTTAGTTACTATTCTCGAATGGCCAACGATGGCTTTGAGTAGGCGCCTGCTGGCTCTCTTGGGATCTACTTGTCTCCATTGTACTAAAGGCCACACTACCCCTCTACTTCCTCTCATACAGACGCTGGTTTTGCGTAGATCATTTAGCTGTCAGAGGTCAGTACCACCTGCTCATACTTCCGGATCCTTGGGGAGACATTGCATTTGATTTCTTGTAGATGTCAACAGGTTTCTGCTTTTGTATTCTGTGTCTAAATTTTTACACGTACTCTCTGTGAGGTTCAGATTTGCACTATAGCAGTCATCTTCTTCCCAGAATTCTACAAGCGGTATCTACGTTTCACTTTTTAGAGTCTTATTATTTGACTGATGCTTGCTGTGAGATCCACATGGAGAAGTGACATTGGATGCTTTCAGTCTGTTACACATCCTTTACCTGTGGATGATTAAAACAATCTCTGCCCCCACAAGCGATGTGGCAGTGGCATTTGGCTTGATTATCCACTGACATCCTGGGTTGAATGATGGTGCTTTGTTAATTACATCCCATCTTAGTGAAGGAACAAGCACATTAACCTACAAAATGGGTATGGCTAGCTGTCAACAGAGAAGATGTTAACACCGGAGGATTCCAGGGTGTAATGACTTAACATGCTGTGCATTCTCAGATAATGTAGAGGTTAAATTAATAGTGGAAACCAGGTATTATCCTATCTCCTAGGAACCTGGATGAGAACATCTGTGTATCGGAGAGTATAGAGTATGGAATAAGAATAAGAAGAATTATAATGACAACAGATGAAATAGCAGAAAGATGATTAAATTTCAGAGATTCTTAATAAACTGTATCTACAATTTTATTTTCCATTTTGATCTGTTGGACTACAAAATTTTGCAGAGGTCTAAAAACTCACTTATTTCTAAACTTTTGAAAGATACTTGAAGCTTATTGCAGTTCAAAGGTTTCTATTATCTAAGACAATCTTTCAACCTTTAATATCTTCCTTTTGTTAGCCTCATGGAAGTAATAAAATAAATATTTCTTCCCCATTCTAACAGTCATTGGGAGACATCTGAAATATATTTTTCATGTGTCAAATACAGCATATGTCAGTCAGGGTTAAAGAAGAAAAAAAGTAGGTAACTTGAGGCCATATTAAGAAAATAATTGTTTTACAAATGCATGGGTATGATTTACGGATATCAGTAAGAGCAGGTATATTCTCTTGGGGCTGGTAATGTTGGGGGGACCTGTAATGTATTCTAGGGGCAGAAGTGGGGGAGTGTTATCAGAATACCAGGTACAACTGGTCACTGCACTCTCCTCTGTCCACCTGCCAGCCTCCTGCCAGGGCACTGGTAGGAGAGACTCGTCCTAAAAGAGACTCATGGGTCTATCCGTATGGGCCAACTTCCAGTACACACATCAAGTAAGAGAGTGGATCTTCAGTAATAAAGGCTTCCAGCACGTCTAGTTGCCAGGAAGATAGGATTGTACAAAATTATTAAAATCCTGGCTATCAAGGAACTCATATTCCAGTGGAGAAAACAGACACTAAACAAAGAAGCATAATATACAAATTCATGTAGGTAGGAAAATCTTATAAAGCTAAACTGGAACCAGATAAAGAAGGGGACAGAGAGTGATGAGGACTTCAGGTCTGGGGGTCACTAACAGATCTCTTTGAGAGAAGCTTCTGAGTGGAGGAAGAAAGTGAGCTGTGCAAATACTTGGGCTGAGAGCAAATGGGGATGGAAAACACTCGGCCTGTTCAAGGCCCATTGGGGGAGGTTTCCCAGCTTGTCATTTTAAGGAATTCCAGTAATTATTGTACCCACCAAGGAACAAGAGGACATATCTCAATCTCACCTGAAAAGAAACCATCAGAAAAGAGATAAACCACAGCAAGAAGAATTCAGTTTGCAACAAAAGAACTTGCTCTTTAAAAGAAATGTCTGATATGGCTTAGGACAGCTGTGCCTGCAGCTCAGCTAATGCAGCAGGACAATGGTGAGGCTGTGGAATGGCAGGGCCTCCCACATTCAGGCGTTAGTACCCAGTTCCCTTTCCCTTCTGCTAGGAATTGCCTGAGGGTGCCGTATGCCTCTCTGTCTGCCCCTCCGGATTCACCTTTGATCCTTCCTCACTTGCTTAGTGCCCTGGAGGCTGACATGAATAAACTGCATCGATGGGGCCCCTTGCCCTCTGCCTTCCAATGGGATTCCATGTGCAGGGAGTCCCTGGCTGAAGATCAGAGGACAGGAGGGGGATGAGGCCAGCAAATTCGCTCCTGTTTCTGTCTCAGGACCATTGTCCAGCCCACAAATTTTACTATAGTTAAATATTGATAATTTTTGCCTCATAATTTGGGAGCAGTCAGAGGAACAGAAGTCTGGAGAGAAAGTCAGGACTGGAACTCAGAATCCTTGGGAAGCAACTTGCTGAATCCCATGACTAGAATTCCTAGCTTCCTTTGATGGCCAACGTTGACTGAAAACACCAGGTTGATAGAGAAAATAATTATGATAAGAAGAAGGACCTGAGGAAAAGGAGAGGGAAAAATAAGAAGAAAAGCAATAACTAGTATTTGCTGAGTTTTGACTGTACCTGTACCTATACATATATACATGTATTCAGAATCCACACTGAGCATTGTTATAAGTATTCCACTTAATTCTAAATATCAGAAGGTAAATATACAAATATTAAGCATCTTTAAATGTGATAAAATGAAAACAAACAACTTGTTTCAAGTTTACACAGCAAGTAAATGGAGGCTTAAAAAAAGGATCTGTGTAGAGCTAGGTCACAGGTCTCCACCAAGGCCTTATTCAGCTATGGGAGGCCCTACTTATATCTCCCAAAGCTGTCCTTAGTTTTGTTTAGTGGACATTTCATTCGAATGTTAGAACAATATAGAGGAAGGAAAATGGCAGGAGCCATACACAGTGTGACTTACCCTTTCCCCTTTCCCCCGGATAACCCCGCCTTAGTACAGAGTCACAATACCTCCACAATGCCCCCTCCCAAAGAGGTTGTCTTTAGGGATTAATTAGGATTCAGGCAAGAAAGTTCTACCAAACCCAAACTGGAAATCTGAGGAAGGTTTAAAAAAGGGACGATGTATAGTTGGCAGTGTAGACTCTAGAACCCACAGAGACAGCGTGCTCCCCCAGAGGACTACTGCCAGCTGAGCTCTAGCATCTGACTTTCATATCTTGGCCCCAGTGGCCAAGGGTGGGTAGCTGGGATGACTGAGGAGTGCTGCATCAGAATGAAGCAGAATCTTCAAATCCTTCTGTTCCTAAAGCCCTGGTATTCTCGGTGGGGCAGCCCTGAAGATTTCTGAAATGTTTTCAGCGTCATTCTTTCCTTGTCTTAATGAATAGCACCTGCCTTGTCTGAAGTCATGCTAATCTTCTCATCAAAGGGCGGTTTAGCTACAATCTTGGTATTCTCTCCCAAACATGCTTTTTCATTCTTTACCATAGGGCCAGGCTGAGAATTTTCCAAATTTTTAAGTTCTGCTTCCCTTTTTATTATAAATTCCATCTTTCATTTGCTTCTCTCTGTTTGCATTTTTCTATAAGCAGTCAAAAGAAGCCTTATTTGAGACCTCATTAAGAATGGTATTTATTGTCCACATTTCTACTAACATTCTAATCACAACCACTGAGGCAATTGTGAGACCGGGCAAGATTTGCTAATCTTGACATTTGCCAGTCTTGGGCAAACATTTCAAAATAATTGCTGACTCTGACCTAAGAGAGTGACAAAGAGGCCAGGCACAGTGGCTCACACCTGAAATCCCAGAACTTTGGGAGGCTGAGGCGGGTGGATCACAAGGTCATGAGATCGAGACCATCCTGGCCGACATGGTGAAACCCCACCTCTACTAAAAACACAAAAATTAGCTGGGCTTGGTGGCCTGTAGTCCCAGCTACTCAGGAGGTTGAGGCAGGAGAATTGCTTGAGCCCGGGGGGGTGGAGGTTGCAGTGAGCCAAGATCGCGCCCCTGCACTCCAGCCTGGGGGACAGAGCAAGACTCCATCTCAAAAAAACAAACAAGCAAGCAAGCAAACAAACAAATAAAAAAACAACAAAAAAGACAGTGAATCTGGGTCAACCAGGGCCCTGCACAATGACCAAATGAGACTCATTTATCCCTAAGAACCTATAGGACCGTGGGATATTTGGATTTGTAATCTTGCATAAAATCTGAATGTTTCATTTCAGACTTGACTATATGGTTCAATGTTCCCCATTTTCAAGAGGGAACTCAGAGTACCTCTAAGAGAAGAAGAGTTGGTGCAGCAGCGACTTTTATTTTCCCTGTTCAAAGGCCAGGGGGCTGTAAGGAACTCCCACTGAGCTCTCTCTAATAGAAGGACAATTTTAGGGATGAAAAGGGGAGGGGGAGAGGAATATTTCTGATGGGAAATTGATGTCTGTTTAAACAGAATGAATTATTCCCCTAGTCCATGAGGTAAGTGAATGCCAGTCCTTTGTTTTTCCTTGAGAAGTCAGGTGTTGTCTCCATTCTAGGGATGCTTAAATGTTGATGTATTAAAAAGAACATCAGAGTGGGAGGTCAGGAAGCGGGATTTTGGTTTTGGTTCTTTTATTAGCTAGGGGGGTGTTTTTTGGAAAACCACCGTTTTATTTATGTGACTATGACTTAAAGTTGTGTCCATTTTTTAAAGTATTTACAGAATATTCAAAGAAGAAGTTCCAGCCTTGAACTATGAAATACCTGCTTCAGAAACATCTGTCCCTCTTTATAGCCAGATGATCTTTCTCTTGGAAGATTTAGTCCACACCCTGTTTGTTTATATTCACTTGTTTGTCCATATGCTGATTCAGTTAATCTGAAAGGTACATGTGCCATTCTTTGAGGTATGACTCATTTCCCCCTCATTCTTTGCTTTTCTCTGAGATTGAACTCAGACCACACACGCATGCACCAGGAGGCCCACTTGCAAGTGCTTGAGACCACAGGCAAGTTCCTGTCCCTGTTGCCAAAATGGAAGCTGACATCTCTTTGGCCCCACAAATCAATCACAACCACATCACTTCTTCAAGTGTACCCAGAGACAGAGTCAGTGGTACGCCAATGATGCGTGGAGGAACACCAGGCCTATTGTCTCACCTCGAATTAGATAAGACCACATAGACACACGTGGGGTGGTTTTAAGGAGCAGAGAGTTTAATAGGCAAGATGAAAGGAAGAAGGAAGAAGCTCCCCTGTACAGACACAGAGGGAGAGGAGCTCTAAAGCTGAAAGAGGAAACCCCATCTGCCATGGCTACCAGCCAGGTGTATATGCAGAGGCTAGAGGAGGTGGTGTCTGATTTGCATAGGGCTCAGGGGATTGGTTTGACGAGGCACATGTCATTCACATAGCCAGCAGAAAAAGCTGGCCCTCCCACCTTAGCCTTTTAATATGCAAATACAGGGCGCCATGATGTTCTACACACATGGGGATATGTGGGGGCAACCATGTTGCCAGGGACATGTGGGGCAAGGGCAAGAAGGCTGAGGGAATAGCCATGTTGGGTGGACCTAGTTTTTAACAGCTTGCATTTGCATATAAAAGGTTGCCAGCCTGGCCATTTTGGGTGGACCCAGTTTCTAATGACCTGTATTTGCATACCAGAGGTTGCCAGCTCTACGAGCCTGAGATGTGCAAGATACTTTTCCAGAGATGCTTTAAAAAATGAAAACTTCCTGACCCAGCAATCCCATTACTGGGTATATATCCAAAGGATTATAAATCGCTCTGCTATAAGGACACATGCACACGAATGTTCACTGCAGCACTGTTTACAACACCAAAGACCTGGAATCAACCCAAATACCCATCGATGATAGACTGGACAGGGAAAATGTGGCACATATACACCATGGAATATTATGCAGCCATCAAAAACGATGAGTTCGTGTCCTTTGTAGGGACATGGATGAACTGGAAACCATCATTCTCAGCACACTGACACAAGAACAGAAAATCAAATACCGCATGTTCTCACTTATAGGTGGGTGTTGAACAGTGAGAACACATGGGCATAGGGAGGGGAGCATCACACACTGGGGTCTGTTGGGGGGAAATGGGGGGGACAGCGAGGAGTGGGGAGTTGGGGAGAGATAGCATGGGGAGAAATGCCAGATATAGGTAATGGGGAAGAAGGCAGCAAATCACACTGCCATGTGTGTACCTATGCAACAATCTTGCATGTTCTTCACATGTACCCCAAAACCTAAAATGCAATAAAAAAATAAAATAAAAATGAAAACTTCCCAAGTACCCCTTTTCTTCTATATCTGCTTAAAATAATTTCTTAATAACTCCTACCACATCAGTACCAGAATTGCTTTTTTGATGTTATATTCACCCCCACTCGTAGAAAAAAGAACAAAACAAGTGAACACCTACAGGCTCTGCCTGACCTGAAATCTACAGGTTCCCATCCTTGGAAGTTCACAGAAATTTTATTTTCAGCTTCTAAGACTGCCTCCTTACGGTTTGTGCCCAGGGTTCCAGTTCAAAGAACATCATTCAAGGACCTCAGGGCCAGAGTCTCTTCCGTTTAAGGAATGAGAAGTTTACCCTGAAGGGTCTCACCATTCGGCCTCCTCTCAGGGCCTCAAAGCATCTCAGTGGAATAAACAGGCGTCCTCCTTGCTGAAGTGTTTAGGTTTTTTTTTTTTTCCCTTAACATCATTAATTAGTTTTTGACATATCATTCTAATATGAGTTTCTGGTCAAGTGGGTTTCCTCAAAGTGTTCATTTGGAGGTCTATTGCATAATTTCATCATATTAAATTTGGAGAAAACTTTAAGTAGGGAGCTTGGGAAAATTTAAGTCAACCATAGATTAAAGCAGCTACAGCAAGGAAGTCATGCTTACAGTGTCTATATTAATCAGTTGGTAATGTCCTTCCTGGTTCATTATATCTAAAAGGTATCTCACCCAACCACCAGGAGGAAAAGATGGCAAGAGTCATTTAGGGTTGCTCTCTGCTGATCTTCAGTTAGGGAGCAAGGGGCTAGAAATATCAAGTATTTGCCATCCCTGCTGTAGAGCTAAATGAATTGATTTGGCCATATCATTTACACATAATATTCTATTATTGCATTTTCAAGCGTATGGTGAATTCAGATGAAAATCATTAGGAGGTGGGAAATATTACACTGAAATAACACCTTTTAAGACATATGCAGAAAAAAAAATCAGCAAGCAAAGTTTGTAATCCCTGCTCTATTTTCAAAGTCCCGGCTCTTCTGTTCTCAATTTCACCTTCTCAGCATGAACCGCACTCCATCTTCATTAGGGATTATAAAATCCAGCTCTGCATTAGCAGGATGTGGACAGTGTGCAGTCACCTGAGGGTCGTTCCTTCCAAGAAAATGAAACCCACCATCTATTCTCACTTTTCATGGACAGTGAATTTTATTTTTCACTTAACTACCACATCACTTTCCGGTTTATTTCGTCTGGTAAATGCTTCTCCTTCCTCTCATAATGATGAATGATCATTAGTGCTGCTTGCAGCTGAAAGAAATATGAAGATAAGGAGAAAAGGACATAATTATGAGGAATAGGAGAAGTAGAAAGGGCATGATCACCTTAGGGATTTATTTTAAAGTTTTCCACTTCCAGCTCTCAAAGAGCAGATCCACAATTCATTTTCCAACCTAAGGTTTTCTTCTGGCAGATGAAGCTCAGTCACTTATGGTCTCCTCAAAACGTTGTGTTGATTCAAGAATGCAAAATCTTTCTCTCTAAGGATGTCGTCACCCATGGTCACCTGCTCTTCCCACTGGCTGTGCAGTCCTCCCAAGAGCTCTCTGCCTGGCTGGTCCTCCCATCCTGTATTCCATCAGAAGCCTCAGCATGTCCTTAATCTTATGTGCCTCTTCTCACTGCACTCCCAGTCTATTTCATTCACCATTTTATTTCCACTCTCCTAGCATGTAACGTGATCAATAATAACCTGTTTTAGATTTTTTTAAACCTGTTAATTGTGTATTTCCTCCAGTAGAATGAAAGCTCAATGAGGCCAAGGCCCTGCCTGTATTAATCACCACTACAGTATTAACACGGTATTATTAGCACTCACTTACATGGATAGGAGTTATCAAAGGCATAGTCAAAATATTTAACTGGTTTTCCTTCATCCTTTGAGCCACCTGAAGGATGTTCCTCTGTGTGTTTTTCCTCCACAACAGTAGTCATATTAAACATTGATATCATAGGCTACATGTTACTCTGCATTCCCTTATCATATCTCATTTATTGCAGAAAAAAAAAAGCCTGCAAAGTATGATTACCCCTGCTTTTCATGTGCTAGAACAAAACCTAAAGGTATTAGGTAGCTTGTTCCAGGCAACATAGCTAAAGACAGGCATAGACCAATGCAGATATTCGATCAATATACTTGTGCTCCCTGAGTTCTGGAGGAAAGTACGAGTTCTTGCTGGCATTCCTGTAGTGATGCTGTTGGAATGCTAATGACCCACAGAAGTAATGTTGAGGTTGTATCTTTCCAGAAAGGGACTGGCCAGAAATAGCCCTTCCCAGGGATAAGATACAGAGTACAAAGAGGAGCACCTGTTCAGCAAATAACAAAAATTTAAAAGTACCCAGGAGAAGACTTCTACCCAAGGAGATAAGATAGATATGCTCCCCCTGTTACTCCCAGTGAGTACAACTATAAACCCTGAACATTATGCAAAACAACTGTAAGAAGACAGAAAGGTGGCAAGAAAGCAGACTGGCTTGAGAGTCTCATGACCCACAGAAAGGCATGTTGGTGGGTTTGAGTTTTGTTTTTGCCTCATATATCCCAAACTTTGAGCCGAAGAAACTGGTAAACTGAAAATGACCCAAGAGCACAGACAAAAACAGCCCCCACTCGACAGCCAAAGGACCAAGCCTGCAGAAGCCTGGCCATACAGAAAACTTCTAGGCAATAACCAACGTACTACAGCCAACCACAGAAAAAAACAATAACAAAAACTGCTGCCCCAAAACTGAGGTTTCTGTATTCCTAGCACCCATGCTAGGAAAGGTTTAAATAAGGTCCATGTTCTCCCAGTATAATATCCAAAATGTCCAAACTTCTACAAAAAAAAAAAAAAAATACACCCTTCTCACCAAGAACCAGGAAGATCTCAAACAAAACGAAAAAGGGCAACTAAAAGGTGACAATGTATAAATGACAGAAACACTAGAAGAATCTGATGAAGGTTTAAAGCAATCCTCATAGAATTACTTTCATGGTCAGTTATGAACATGCTTGAAACGAAACAATCCAATCCCTCAAGGAAGAAATAGAAGGTCTCAGCAAAAACAAACAAACAAACAAAAACCAGAAGAGGTAACAAAGAATCAGATGCAAATTTTAGAACTGAGAAATGCAATACATAAAAATAAGAAACTTAAAAGATGGCCTCGAAAGCAGAATGGAGGTGACAGAGAAAACAGTCACAAATCTTGAGGGTAGAACAGAAATTTCCTCATCGGAACAAAAATAGTGGTAAACAGTAATTCCAGCACTTTGGGAGGCCGAGGTGGGCGGATCATGAAGTCAAGAGATCGAGACCATCCTGGCCAACATGGTGAAACCCCGTCTCTACTAAAAAATATAAAAATTAGCTGGGTATGGTGGTGCACACCTGTAGTCCCAGCTACTCGGGAGGCTGAGACAGGAGAATTGCCTGAATCCAGGAGGCAGAGATTACAGTGAGCCGAGATTGCACCACCACACTCCAGTCTGGTGCCTGGCGACAGAAGAAGACTATGTCTCAGAAAAAAGAAAAAACAATAGTGGTAAACAAAAAAAGGGTCTCACGGACTTGTAGTGCTTTAATAAAAGATCTAACATTTGTATTATTGCTACCCCAGAAGGAGAGAAGAAGTACTGTGAGACTGAAAAGGTACTTAAAACTCTAATAGCTGAAACTTTCCAAATGTGGCAAAATATATAAGTTTACAGATTCAAGAAGATCATCAAATCCCAGAAAAATCCAAAGAAATCCACACAGACACACGATAGTCAAATTCTGAACACTAAAGTTGGCGAGAAACACTTGAAAGCAGCCAGAGAAGAAATGACGTATTATCTATAAGAAGAAGAAAACAAAACAGTTTGAATGACAGCAGAGTTCTCATCAAAACTTACAGGAACCAGGATAAGTGGCATGACATTTTCTGAAAGAGAAAAATGTCAATGCAGAATTTTATATTTCACAAAAATATTCTTCAGCAATGAAGGGGAAATCAAGGCATGTTAAGAAGAAAGAAACCAGGAATTTTTCATCTTCTGATCCACCCTAAAAGAAAGTCCAAGAGAAGTTCTCTCTAGAAAAGGATATGATAAAATAAGGAAGCTTAGAACACCAGGAAGGAAGAAAAATAAGTCAGTAAAATTATGGGTAAATGCAGTCGGCATTCCTTCTCCTGTTGAGTTTTTGAAATTATATTTTAGAGTAAAAGCAGTGATTATAAAATGGGCCTAATGTGGTTCTAATGTATGCAAAAAAATTTTAAGAGCAATACATTATAAATGGGGAGGGTAAGACATAAATACTTGCATATGGCATATTAATGAGAGATTATAGAGAAATCACTAGAGATGTTATACAACAAGATACACTAAAGCAACATAGAAAAATCAAAATTTAAATTTTAAGAAAGGTTAAAGTAACCAATAGGAAATTTAAAAAAAGAAAGAAAAAAAAAACAAACCAGGAACACAAGCAAAAATCAAAATATAAAATGGCAGACTTAAACCATAATATATCCATAGTTACATTGTATGACTAGCTTATACCAATTAAAACATAGAAATCAGCCGAGTGGATTCAAAGTATGGCCTAACAGTTATTGTCTACAAGAAATTTACTTTAAATGTAAAAACATAAGTAGTTGAAAGTAAAAGGATGGAGAAAGATAAATCATGGAAACATTAATTACGAGAAACTAGAAATGGCTATATTAATATCAGAGAAATAGACTTCAAAACTTAAATGTATCAGATGCAAAAACCAACATATCATAAAATAATAAATCCAACAGGACTTAATCTTAAATGTGTATGAACCAAGTAACAGAGCTATAAAATATGTAAAGCAAAAATGACAGACTTGAAAGAGGAAATAGACAAGTCCACAATTATAGTTGGAGTTTTCAATATTCTTCCTATAGTAATTGACAAAACAAGTAGGTAAAAATCAACAGATATGGAAGAACTCAGCAAAACCACCAACCAACAGTATTTAACTGACATTTACAGAACACTTCTCCCAATAACAGGAGAATAGACATTATTTTTAAGCTCTCAAACAGTGTATATCAAAATGAAGTGTATGCTGGGCCAAAAAATAAACCTCAGCAAATTAAAAATAAATTAAGTAATACAGCCCGTGTTCTTTTATCCAGTGTAATTAAACTAGAAATCAGTAAGATAACAGTAAGAACCAAAAAAAATCCCAATACGTTCAAACTAAGCACACTTCAAAACAAAGCATGATCAAAGAGGAAGTTTCAATGAAAATAAAGTGTCCATTGAACTGAATACAAATAAAAACAACACATTAAAATCTGTGGGACTGCTAAAAAAGTTCTAAGATACACATTTCCAATAAATGCCTATATGATAATAGAAAGATAAAAAAATCTTCAGTTACTATCCTAAGCTGAAAAACCTGGAAAAGTAGCAAAATAAAACTAAAGAAACAGAAAAAAAAAGGAACTAAAGAGCAGAAACACAAAGAAAAATTAAAGGAGTAAAATACAATAGGGAAAATGATGAAACAAAGTGCTGGTTCTTTTAAAAATCAGCCAACTAACAAATCTCTATCTAGACTGACCAAAAAAAAGAGAGAGGAAAGATACAAATAACCAGTATCAGAAGGAAACACTACTATTATAGAATGTTTATGGCATATTAATGAGATTTATTATAGAGAATAAATCTATTTATTTATTTATTTATTTATTATAGAGTCTCTAGTTATACTTGCGACCAGAAAATATTAAAAAAAAAAAAAATAGGGAATACTATCAACATTTCTATACACAGAAATTTGACAATTTGGATGAATTAGACAAATTCCTCCAAAAGCATAGAGGTAATACAACTCACTCACTGTGACTACATAATTTGAATACCTCTATGACTATTAAAGCAATTGAAATAATAGTTTTAGAATCTCTCCTCAAAAACTCCAGGTCCATGTAGTTTCACAAAGAATTTTACCAATTATTTAAAGAAGAATTAACACTAATTCTGTGCAACCTTTTCCAGAAGCTATTAATAGAAGGGGTGGGAACAGTGTGAATATAATTTTATAAAGCCAGTATTACCTTGATATCAAAACCAGAAAAAAAACAGTACAAAATATAATTAAGGGCCAGTATTCCTTATGAATATAAGCACAAAATACTTAACAAAATATTAGGAGACAGAATTTAGTGATACATACAAATAATTCTACACTAGGCATCCCTGGAATTTGTATTCAAAATCAATCATATTAATATGCTGAAGATGAAAAATGTATGATCATATCAAGAGATACAGAAAGAAGCATGTGACAAAATTCAATACTTATTTATGTTAACAAAAACTCAGAAACATAGGAGGAGTTAAAGGGAACTTTCTCAACTAGATAAAGAGCATCTACAAAAATCCTACAGCTAACGGTTTTCTTAATGATGAAGAATAGAATGTTTTCCCACAAATATCAGGAGCAAGGCAAGGACATTCTCTTTCATACTTTTTTTTTTTTTTTTTTTTTTTTTTTTTTTTTTTTTTTTTTTTTTTTTTTTTTTTTTTTTTTTTTTTTTTTTTTTTTTTATACAGAGTCTCACTCCATCACCAGGTGCCAGACTGGAGTGCAGTGGCGCGACCTCGGCTCACTGCAACCTCCGCCGCCTGGGTTCAAGCAATTCTCCTGCCTCCACGCCACCACGCCCAGGTAATTTTTTTTGTATTTTTAGTAGAGACGGGGTTTCACCACGTTGACCAGGATGGTCCAATCTCTTGACCTCATGATCCGCCCGCCTCGGCCTCCCAAAGTGCTGGGATTACAGGCGTGAGTCACCGCGCCCGGCCTCTTTCATACTTTTAACATAGTGCTGGAACTTCTGCTCATCACAATAAGGCTCCAACAACAACAAAAATATAAAAAGCGTGCAGATCAGGACAGAAAAAAAAAACTGTCCTTTTTCTAAATACACAATTGCTTATGTGGAAAATCCCAAGGAATCTACAAAAATCTCTTAAAGGTAAGTGAATTGTAACAAAACCCAATTATATTTCTGTATACTGTCAGTGAACATGCAGACACTGAAACCGAAAATATAATACCATATATGATTGCTCCAAATGAAATAGGTGTAAATCTAACAAAACATGTAAAGAACATGTATGTTGATCAAAGATATAAACAAATCCTGTGCTCATGGATTGGAAGACAACATGATAAAGATGTCAATTTCTCTCAAATTGATATGCAGGTTTAGTGTAATTATTATCAAAATCTTATCAAGATTTCTGTAGACACAGACAAGATTCTACTCATGTGTATATGGAAATGCGCAGGCTCAGTAATTGCTAAAACAATTCTGCCAATCAGTCTGCTGACCTTCAAGACTTATACAACTACAGCAGTCAATTTCGTGTGGTGTTGTGTTGGTGGAGGGTTGCACAAATGTGTCTGAGGAACAGAGGAGAGAATCCCTAATTAGACCCACAAATATATACCCAACGGACTTGACAACCTGGCAAAAGGAAAGAGTCTTTCAACAAACGGCGCCAGTGCAGTTGAAGATCCATAGTCAAGACAAGAGCAAACAAAGGAAGCTTCAATTTACCCTTCTCTCTTGTACTAGAATTAACTCTACGTGGGGTACTTCCGGGGCAGGTCGGGCCCCTAGGCAATGGCGTCACCGATTGCCCACAGCCTACCTTGATGCTTGCGGTGGAGCAGTTCCAGGGTCACACGCAGCCATGGACGCATCCGTTAATGAGCAAGGAGCTTCCGCTCTAGGAAGGTCTCACCAGGTGCACGCCCTTGGGAACACCCGCAGGTCTCCTCAGGGCCCATCAGCCAGGACAGGGGCTTGTTGCTCTGGCCTGCTTTTAAGGGAGGGTTGGAATGAAACTTCTGGCATTTTCCTGCTTCTACAGCGAGAGTCAGTCTCCGCCACAAGGAAGGCGGGGCGGATGGAGATGAGCGGTGCCTGGGAAAGCAGCCAGCGTTGTCCGCCTCGGTGGGCACGCCTTCAGCCACTGTGGGCTCCCAGCCTTCTCAGGGCCTTTGCACATCCTGATCTGCGGCCTCCCTCCCACCACTCTCCTGGCAAACTCCTGCTCCTCAGTCCCTTCCCCGGTGAACAGCCTTGGCTCCCTCGGTCAGGCAAGTTTCTCTGTGAGTTAGGACATGACCAGGTGTTCCATCAGTTCAGTGCAGTAGTACTATATAATGAATCCCTGGATCACGTGGCTATGTTCTCTCCCCCAGCACCTGGCACAGTACTTGACTATTTAGTCAACGCCCCTTCCATTTTGGTGGATACATGGTAAATGAATGTGCGAACAAGCCTTTCAAAGGGCTTAACATGTAACATACATGATGCTGACTTTTTGGGACCTTTTACACAGCACTGAGGTTCTCTAAATCAGCAGCACTATGGCTCTGTACTGGTTTGGCCACTGTCTCTGTTCAGAAGAAAGAGAGCCAGCCAGCTGCTGCTTTTTCAGGTTGGGCTTAATGCAGGGAGATATAAGGGTCCCTGCCTGTGGTTATGAATCTATAACCTGAGGTTCTCAAGCTTTGCACTGACCATATTTTCACTTCCATAATCTCATCTTAGACAGAAAGACAGAACTCCTTAAACCCGTATTTCACAGATTTGAAGCTACTGCTGAGTTAAGAAATTGACCCCACATCATGCACCTGAGCAAGTGGCAGCTAGGCCTAGTACCCAGGCTTGGACATGGAGTCCTGTGCTTCAGGAAAGCTCTCCCTGCCGACCTTCCTCATTGAGGCTGCAAAGAGCGTTCTCCACATTGTGGAAGCAGGCATCCACACTGGGAAGCAGGCATCCGCAGGGTGAAGGAATCAGACTTGCTGAAGGTGGCATCCTGAGTGAAAGTCAGAAACGGCACTGCCCTCGGCCTGTCCTGGCAGTGTGCCTGTATTAAAGAATCACCCCCACCTGAAGAGCCTCCAGGGAGTCTCTGCAGATTTGAGCAGTAACTGGGAGGCCTTGTCAGCATTTGGTACCCTGTGAGCGTCTGCACAAAGGCTGGCTTCAGCTTCAGCGTCCAGCTTCACTGCACCCCAGGCATTTGGTCTGTGCTCAGAGAGTCAGCTCTCCAGGAGGCAGGAGGCTTCAGTGCTGTGCTCTGGAGCAGGCACTGCTGTGTGTATACGTGTCCCATGTTTCAGTCTCATTAATAATTAATGTATTTAACTTTTTAAAAATGAAAATTTGGGGCACTTAAATGCTGATGTCTTCAGAGATTTTGTGCAGCTTATCTGATTATTAGGAAACACTCGGTTTTCTAGATCACCGATTTATCATTATTAAGGGTGGAAATGCAGCATTGTATGAGTCAGGAAAGTTGTGGGTTTTTTTTTTTTTTTTTTTTTGGTTTGTTTCTTTATTTTACTTTTTTAAATAACTGCATTCTGACTCAATGTCTTTAACTCTGTGAATATTAAAAGACTGAATTTCTTTGTGCAAGATTGCCACCTCAGCTGTAGGGATTTTTTTCTTCCTTTAGTTTTAGTGGCAATTTGCTTTGGAATAAGGCATTCCAATAGCTCCTGGGGGATGTCTGGGAGAAATTGTGGTCTAGAGGGGCTGAAAGGGAAGCCACCAGCCCCTGACTGTGCTTCCTGCCAGAACCTGCCCTTTAGAACAGCTGCTTCGTGCCACCATCCTGCATCAGTGCACCATGATAGGAACAACCCAGAGGGAGAAGGAATGAGCAGGCAATGAGAAACTGGGCAATTTCTACCTTGGACCAGGTTTTGAAAAAGGATGCTAAAAATCGAATCCTAACTGGAGTGAATCCCACTGCTCTCAGCAAAGAGACCAGTTCTAACACCTTCCTATCTCAAACACTCAAGACAAAAGCCCTGCATGGCTGGAACCCCACTGCTTGTGTTTTTCTGAGCTCTGTGAGGGCAGATTTCTGACTCCTAATTCATCAGGAGATAGACAGAAAAAGTCCTTGACACCAGTGAGGAAAATCCTGACATAAAGTCACATAAAAAATCCACAGATATGATTATGAATGCAGGATTTCACAAACACATAAAACCGCCAAATATAGATACATAATTACATACACATATACCCACACACACTTCATTTTCTTCATAGAACTCATTATTAAACTAAAGTTGTTCTGTAAATTTCTGTTTTTATAGTCTCCCTGCGGCATAGACTGGCTGGCTGCTGACCCAGTCATTCTGGGCACAGACCTGGGTGACATGCCTGGTCTCCCATGCTTCCCACGTGTGCTCAAAGTAACATCACACATGAGTAGAAGTCATGTGCACCTCTGTCTAGCTCCAGTCCCTTCAACCTCCCCTGAATGGTCATCTCTTTCTCTCCTTCTGCTGGTTTTATGTAACACTATGCAGGAAACAGAACAAAAGACTTAAAAGTTGAAAATGAAGAGCTACCTAGTCTTTATATGCAGACCTTGTATTTATTAATGTAGAAAATCTTTGGGATACCACAGAAACTACTAGAACCAATTAGTGAGCTTAGAAAAGCCGCAGGACACAAAAATTGACGGTATTCCTAAATACTAGAAAAAATTGAAAATGACTTTTTAAAATGACATTTATAATATCATGAAAACAAAATACTTAAAAATAGATTTGACAAAGATATGCAAGATTTTTAAACTAAATTTTACAAAACTTTGCTCAGAGCGGTCAGACCTAAATAAAGCGAAGAGCTATAACATGGTCCATGGGTTGGAAGAATCAATATTGTTAAAATGCTTATTGTCTCCAAATCAAGCAGAATTTCTTTTTAATTTATTTTACTTTAGGTGCATACTGTATCTGGCATTTCTCCCCATGGTATCCCTCCCCACCCTGCAGTGTCTCTCCCCCACCCCCCTAACTGGCCCCTGTGTGTTATGCTCCTCTCCCTGAGTCCATATGTTCTCGTTGTCCAACACCCACCTATGAGTGAGAACATATGGTGCTTGGCTTTCTGTTCTTGGGTCAGTTTGCTGAGAATGATGGTTTCCAGATTCATCCAAGTCCCCACAAAGGACACGAACTCATCGTTTTTTATGGCTTCGTAGTATTCCATGGTGTATATGTACCACATTTTCTTTGTCCAGTCTATCACTGATGGGCATTTGGGTTGGTTCCAAGTCTTTGCTGTTGTCCACAGGGCTGCAATGAACATACGTGTACATGTGTCTTTGTAGTAGAATGATTTATAGTTCTTTGGGTATATACCCAATAGTGGGATTGCGGGGTCAAACATAATTTCTATTTCTAGATCCTTGAGAAATCGCCACACTCAAGTGGAATTTCAAAGTTTTCTCTATCAAAATAGAAGCAGACTTTTGGTCATAAAAATAGAGAAGCCTATTCTTAAATATACAGAGGAATGGAAAAGACCCAGCATGGCCAAAGCACACAGAGAGAGCAAGTTAGCCGAATCACACTATTCTATTTTCAGATTCATTTACTCGTTTTAAGACAGTTTGATGATCAAGAAAATGAATTAGAGTAGATAAATGGTTCACTGGAACAGAAATAGATGTACACATAGATGCCAATGTAATTCAATGGAAAATAAATGAATAGTCCTTTCAGATGGGTACCAGACCAACTGAAGATCCAGATAGAGAAAAGGAGACTTCTTTCCCTATCTCACACTGATACAGACAAGCAGATTGAGATGAATCACATGCCTGAATATGCACAGCAATTCCACAAAACCTCTAGAATACAGGCTAGCAGCGTATCTCTGGGGCCTGGATAGGCAAATGTTTCTTCTCCAAGAACAACAACAAAATGACAGATTAATAATAAAGGAAAAATAAAAAATCATTTGAATGTCATCAATACTATAAACTTCCACTCCTCAAAATACGTTGTTAAGAAAACGAAAAAGCAAGCCACAGAGTAAGAGAAATATTTCCAATCCATATATTCAGTATACGGAAAGAATTTCTACAAATTTGATGGGAAAGAGACAAAAATCACTTTGAATAAAATGTCCAGAGGTTTATATCCAAACTTTAAATGAAGATATATTAATGTAGAACAAACCTCTAAAAATGTCATCAATATCATCAGTTGTCAGGGAAGTCAAAATCCAAATCAGCTATCACTTCAAACATGCTAGAATGGCTAACATTTCAGAGTGAAAATACCCGGTGTGGTGAGAATATGGGGCAACTGGATCTCCATACTTTGTTAGTGCAACGACACAATCACTTTTGAAAACAATCTGGCACTTTGTTAAATAGTCACACCTTCACCTACCCGATGGTTCAGTAATTCCTTCCTAGGTACAGACCCAAGAGGAATGGAGTCATATTTCTACATAAAAACTTGTGCAGGAATGCTCGTGGAAGCTTTATTCATGACAAGCCTTAACTGCAAACAACCTAAATTTCCATGGACATGTGAATAGATTAAAGACATTGTGTCAAAGTCAAAAAAGTGTTTCCACTTTGTAATAAAAGGAAATAAATTATGAGTAAGTGCAATGACATGAATTAATTTTAGGAGCAATGTACTGAGTGAAATATCCCAAGATACTGAAGAGTACGTGTGTTGTGACTTTATTTATATGAATTTCTGAGACTGAAAAAATTAAGCTGAAATGTCAGAAAGCCACAACTGTGCTTGGCACTGGGACATAGAAGGCACTGCCTGAAAAAGGGCCTGAGGAAGTATCTGGTGAGAGGAAAGTTGTGTGTGTAGGGTGTGGTCGTGGTAACAATGTACACAGTTGTTAAATTGCATTGAACCCCACTCCTGAAATCCGGACATGCTGTCATCTGCAAATTATACTTAGGTTAAAAATGTGTTGAGTAACCACATGCATGAATGAAAATTTTGTTTAGCAGGTTAAAGTTTACCAAATACTTTAATACATAAAGATTTATTTGTTCTAAAACAATTTTATTTTTTACTTGAGAGAATAGTGAGTGATACCACATCCTCTGATATGTTTAGTTCCAAAATTATTTTAGAAATACAAAATGTTTTTAGTTCCTAATTTTGGATAGTGAGATTTTGGGCATGAGAGTTTAGTTGGTGAGGGTTACCTGCATTTAAACACGTGGGATCCTTGTGTTGGGCTCCCAATTATATATGTCAATCTGTAATTTGAGGGACTTGCCCTAAATTACATAGCTTAAAAATGGAAAATGAACTTCTAGGGCCTAGCCCTGTTGGTGTAATTAGAAATAGTTTAAGGCTGCCACCTGAACTAGGCAATGGGATAAAACTTA
Source organism: Alouatta palliata (assembly GCA_004027835.1). Classification (NCBI taxonomy): domain Eukaryota; kingdom Metazoa; phylum Chordata; class Mammalia; order Primates; family Atelidae; genus Alouatta; species Alouatta palliata. The sequence continues at coordinate 24,784 of PVKV010014269.1, read as the reverse complement.
TGAAACAATTTTATATTTTGGATAATAGCACAGGACAGTGATCCCTAAAAGGGGAAACAAAGAAGGGGATTCTATTCTAAGACACTTCACCTTAATGCTTGGGGCAAATTCCCAGAACCTCACACAGGGAGAGGAACCAGTTGAGAGCCTGGTGGCTGCCCCACACTGAGGAGAAAGAATTGGGAATTTAGGAAGTCCAAGTGACTGAAATTTACAGGCAAAGTGAGAGAGGGAGAGAGAGAGGAAGCGAGATGGGGGAGAGAGAGAGAAAAAGAAAAGGATATAGAAGAAGAGACTGAAAGAGAGAAAGAATGGAAGAGAGGAAGAGGAGGAAGAAAGAAAGAGAGAAAGGGGAAGAGAGAAGGAAGGAGAGAGAGAGAGGAAACAGACAGAAGGGGAAAGAGAGAAGGAAAGAAAGAGTGGGAAAGAGAGAGAGAGAGGAAGAGAGATAGAGAGAGAGGGAGAGAGAGACTGATTCTCCTGGAGCCTTCCTCTGTACCCTGAGCTGAGTCCTCAAGTTACCTAAGGCCAGGGACAGAATCAACAGAAATGGTAGAAAAACTAGATAATGACAAGTCACTACTACTAGCACTATATACACAAAGTAACTCAAAGTGAACCAGAAATCTAAGTGTGGGAGCTAAAACTATAAAGCTTGTTCAAGGAAAAAAATAAGAAAATCACAGTAACCTTGGATTTGGCAAACTTTTCTTGGATTTATAGGCCATAAAAGTATGAATTACAAAAGGAAAAATTAGTAAATTCGATTTCATCAAAATTAATCTTTTGATCTTCAAAAAGACACTATTAATAAAAAGACAAAATATTTTCAAGCACATATTTGAGGAAAAAACTTGTGTCTATGAGAAAAAAACTTGCATCTAAAATCTGCATATTTACAAATTATGATGCTATGATAATCAGATAAAAAGCTTAATGGAAAATGGGCAAACAGTTTGAAATAGACAGTTCACCAAAAAAGATATATAATAAGTTCGTAAAATGAACTCAGCATCATGTGCTATTAGAAAATGTGAGTTAAAGCCACAATGACTGGTTCTAGTCATTGGTCCTATGAGTGCTCTAGATCAGCTGAAAGTAAGTGCTGACGAGGGTGTGAAACAAGTAGACTCTGTATTCGCCACTGGTGTGGACATAAATTGGCGTGAGCTTCTTGGAAAACCATTCGGCAGTTCGTTAAAAAGCTCAGTGTATACCTCCCTTTCAACCTGGCTATTTTCATCCAGGTATTTACAGAAGAGAAAGAAAGGAAGGCTTGTATCCACACAGAAGTTCCTGGACAAATGTCCATAACAGTGTTTTGGTAATAACCGAAAGCCAAAACCACCCAAATGTCTGTTATTGGATGAACGAATAAACAAATCATGCTAATCTAAACCACAAAATACTACACAGCAATAAAAAAGGAACAAACGAGTGATCCGCATGAAAACATGCATGAATCCCAAAATAGTTGTGTTGAGTGAACTTAGATCAAAGTGTGCGTTTGGCATGTATGATTTTCCCTAAGAGGAAATTCTAGAAAATATGAATTCATCTATAGGGATAGAAAGCAGCTCCATGGCTGTATGGGATTAGGGAGATGGATTGCAAAGGTGTCTGAGGAAGCTTTGGGGTGTGATGGTCCCGTCTGGCATTGATCCTGGTCATGGTTGCCAGTAGCTTCGTCAGAGTGCATCAGGGTGCATACTTTAAATATGTGCAGCTCACTATGTGTGTCTATTGTTCAATGGTTCTGAGACGCGGCTGGCCAGCAAGGGAGGAAAGCTGCCTTGTCCTCTCTCACTTGCTTTCTCTTCTCCATAATCCCTACACTTCGATCCTGAAGAATCTGCCTTAAAATAGCAACCACAGATCCTGGAGTTTCTGAAAACACTGTATGTCTGCAGCAAACAGATTTTTTCAGACCATAAGTACCACTTTTGGATTAGAAATATATTGGCTCCATTTTTCTAAGCCATTGGCAAAGCAGGTAAGTCCTGGCCAGGGTGGTCCCTGGTGACTCCAGAGTCTGGCCTCACTTCCAGTCTGTGTGGCTGTCCACATTCTGCTGCCAAGGTGAGGCCCCCACCCTCTCTCTAATACCCCCCTCTCTACCCACAGGCTCGCCAGTTCCAGAAAACTACTTCACAAAATCAGAATACAAAACTCATTTTTACTTCCTCACATGTTAATTACTCCCTGGCAAGAGGGCAGAAGGCCCCCTAGGCAGGGATCTCCCTTTATTTATCTGGTCTAATAGAGGACTAAAGGCCTTCAGGGCAATAAATCGAGAGAGCCAGGACTTGGGAAGCTGCGCCTTGTCACTAAACACCCCTCTGAATGCCTCAAACAGCATACTTGACTCCTGTGTCTGGGAGAAGGGGGTCAGGAATTACCACTGCCACTGAGGCGAGGGTCAGAGGGCTATGATTGGCAGGTGCAGAAGAGATAGCCAAGCATGCCATGGAGGTGAGGGAAAGCGCTTCCATCAGCAGGCTCTGTAGGGGAATATAAGGCTCCCTTGCCCTTGAGCCACCTATTCTACCTGCTTGGAGTCTGGAGCAGGTCCTGGGATGGGCTGCCCCTTGCCACAGAGTGGAAGCAGCCCCTCTTCACAGCTGTAGTGCCCCCAAGTTTGTAAACCCTTCTTGCTCCCAGAAAGGAGACTCTGGGATGCTTCGGAGGCTGGAAGAGGCCAGAAAAAAGTCCTTTTCTTTTCCTGATGTGTGCCTTGTTGAAGGTAATGGGAGCATCTCCCTGATCTCCATGACACACTCCACACTAGACACCTCTACTGTGCACATGCTTTCATAAAGCCTTCACCAGTTCATCTCCGTGGATGGAAGTATAGCAACCGAAAGAAACGGTCCAGACGGTGTCTGGAAGGGTAGGAGCTGTAGGCCTTTCTGAACAATGTCAGGAAACCTGGCTCTGCTCATTTGCAATTAACTCATGGCCTGACTCCAGACCCGTTAATTGCATTTTCTGGGCCCCAGCTCATATGCAGTTGAGTGTGTTGGACGACCTGGCCCCTGAGGCCATGGCTGTTTCCATGGCCTTGGCTCTGACATGAAAGCACAGTGTTCAGATGGCCCCACAGAGGCCAGCAGCTTAGGAACAGACCCTGCCATCCCACTGCCTGCTCTGTCCTTGGAGGGCACTCTGTTGGCTTAATATTTAGGGAGGTGAAAGGGAGCTTTTCACGTTTCCCTCCTGAGGGTCCCAGCTCAGCAAGTTCAGAGGCCTCAGTGATCTGCTTGGGGTCCAGGCATGGTTGGAGTCCCCTGAAGCCCAGTCCCACACCTGCATTCCTCACTGATGGCCCTCCAGCATGAAGCATGAGTTTTCAAACTCTATGGGGTCATTACTCTCAGGTTCCCCTCAGGTAACAAGGGCAGAGCAGAGGACGCCTGGACGCATAGAATGCTAGACTGCAGCCAGCCATCCTGAGTATGTAGTGTGTAAGCCCACCCATCTAGGTAGACAGGGAAGGGGAAATCAGGGGTGGGCACAGGAGGGGGCAGCTCTGGCACTCACCAGCTTCCATCAGCTCAGCATCCTCAATTGTAAAATGGGCACAACAGCACCCACTTCCCAGGGTTGTGAGGCATATGTAACGTAGTATATTTTTAGCACCTGACTTACAGTAGTCAAATGTGATGAACAGTTAAATACTCAAGCCTTAACACTGGGGAGTGAATAGAAGAAATTGATTGCCCTGAAACACACACACACACACACACACACACACACACACACACACAGACAAGGAGAGTGCTTGGGTAAGGGCAAGGGCATTTTTTTACCTAGTCTCCGAGTGAGGCAGGCAGAGGCTACACTAGACCAGGAATGGGAAGACCTGGCTTAGTCTCAACTGTCAACTCTGCAGCAAACCAGCTCTGTGACCTGGATGGACCAGGATACTCACACCCACACAACTCTCAACTCTCCAGCCAGAACACCTGCCTCGCTAACTTCACAAAGGTATTGTATGGACAGAATAAAATGATATCTATAAAAGTACAAAGTATATAAAAGTATAAAGTATATATATATATATATATATATATATAAAATGTGGATTTTATACTTTATATATTTTATGGTATGAAAAGCTTATATTTTAACATAAAATATACAAAAATGCTGATCTGTCAAAAAAGCCTGAGAGTATACTTCTTTCCCAACTACTGTATTAGTATTTGAGGATGAAAACAGTGTTTAAAAGTGTATTTGTTGGCTGGGCACAGTGGCTCGCGCCTGAGGTCAGGAGTTCAATACCAACCTGGCCAACATGGTGAAACCCCGTCTCTACGAAATATATAAAACTTAGCTGGCGTTGTGGTGGCGCACACCTATAATTTCAGCTACTTGAGAGGCTGAGGCAAGAGAATTGCTTGAACCCTGGAGGCGGAGGTTGCAGTGAGCCAAGTTTGCACCACTGCACTCCAGCCTGGGAGACAGAATGAGACTCCGTCTCGAAGAAAAAACAAAAACAAAAAAAAAGCGTTTTTGTGAATGTTGAAATGATGAGCAAACACAATGGTTCATTTTATTTAAGAAAAGAAGAGACAGAAAAAAAAAGGAGAAGAGACTGCACACAGTAGTGGGACAACCTTGTAAGGTCACGGCAGTGTGCTCTGGAGTCTGGATCACAGAATGCAGACCCCTCCCTGGTGGCTTCCTGAAATCAGGGTTTAATGGTGCACTGTGTAGAGAGCAGAGCTGTGGGTGGGCTTCCCACTGGCTTGCGAGCCTGCTTTCACTCCTGTTACCACTCCATTTGTCTAGGCAGCTCTCAACTTCGCAAGAATAAATTCTGTTTTTTAAATCTTCAGATTTAAAAGTTTTTTAAATCTTTTTTTTGGTGCATGAATTCCTCTCCAACAGAGCAGAGCTCCCCATCTGCTGCCTCCGGGTGCCAGGGCAGCCCAGAGACAATCCATAAGCCAGGCCCATGGGGGAGACCTGGCCTGGGACCCACATGGCATCCTGCTGATCCTGAAGGTCGGGGGCACAGGAGGCACATCGAGGAGCTGGAGTAGGTAGGGTTACATTAGATGCGCTGTCACGGAACCATCTCGGCTGTTGTCCCATCACATTGACAACACCTACTCATCCCACAGGGTGAATCCAGGTGAATCATTTTCATCCTGAGTTCCAGTTTCCTCCTCTGTAAATAGTGACCCTTCTCTCTCCATCTCAGAGAACAGCTGTAGGTCTAATAAATAGCAAGAAACAGCAATATGAACAACAATGGCTGTTCCTGAGAGAAATTCAGTGTGACAGGCACCTGGCTGAGTGTGTCACCTGGATGGTTTTATGGAGAGCCCTCAACAATCCTGGTAGCAGGTGTCACTGCAAATGCGGAAATCAAGTCGCAGAACCTGAGTAGCTTGTGCAAGACTGCAGCACTGGGAAGTGACACTGGACCCATAACAGGCTCCAGAGAAACTCTGGGTGTGGAAGTGGAAAGGCCTCAGCAGGTGGCCTCTGTGGGGTCAGGGCCAGGTGCCAGCACCGCGAGCAGCACTGATCGGGGCCCGGCCGTCCACAGAGGCACCCCAGGTGCCTTCCTCTGGTCCGAATGGAGCAGAAGTCGAGGTGGCCCGAGGATCAGCTGCAGAGCTGCTGGGACCCTGGGGCCTGCCTGCTCAGGCCCGGGCACTGAGGCTGCAGCCAGCACAGGCTGCTGAGGGAGACAGCGCTGGCTGAGACGGCCGGGCAGTGTTCTCTCAGCATTCACATCCACCCACTAACCCACCTGCAGCACAGCTCCTGCTCTCCACCTGCACAGCCTCAGTGGCTAAGTGGGAGGGCTGCTTTGCCTACCCTGTCAGGCCTTCATGCAATGTCATGCTAGGGTTAATAAAGGGCATTGCCAGCAAACAGACAAAGAGGCCTTTGGGAAGTGGCTCCACCTATGTGCTGTGGGAGGCCACGGCTGGGGTGAGGAGCCCTTTGTGGCCCCCTCTGGGTTCTGGGCTGCTCTGAAGACTCCTGTTAAGACAGAGTCTGCATTCCCCATCGCGGGGCTCAGGCCACAGAATGCGATTCTGTGGGGAAGGCTCTTTCTCTGCTCGGGGGTAGGCTCCACCTTGCGGGTCAAGCTGCCATTCTCCATTTGCTCCTGATGTCTTAGGCAGCTGGGACAAGTGCTTGGGACTCAGTTTCTCTGATTGTAGAGTGGGCTTGAGCCTTCCTTTTGTCTCTCGGGGACAGAGCACCCAGAGGGTGCTGGCAAAGTTTGAGGAGTGCCCTAAGGGAGCCCCATCTTGGCTGTGAAGCCTCTGGGTGCACCTCCTTCTTCCTCCTCCCATTATCCATGGAGCACCGGCCTGATGCCTGGCCCTGCTTGGGTTGCTTCTCAGGAACTGGGGGCTCTGTGAGGTTTGGGAAGGCCACTGCTTGGCAGCATGGGGTGGAGGGCCCAGTATGGAAGCTCTTTAGTCGACAAAGTATTTCAGTGCCTTCACCAAGGCTACCCTTCTAGCGGGTGTTGCTGGAGGGACCACCTGTACCTGCTGTCAAGGGTGGAGGAGGAAGGGTCTGCAGGGCTCCTAGGCTCCTTATGCACCACATGGATAGTCTTGATCCAAAAGGGTTCTTGCACTTATTCCTGGCTTTAAGAGGAAGAAAGAAACAGTTTTGTCTGGCTCTGCAATGCCAGTGCCATACATGATGACATTCTCTAGATATGAACCAACTCCCAAGTTCGCGTGGGTTGCAGTGTTCTCCAATTACATTCTCAAACGCTGTTTTCTTTATCCCCTACAATGATTCTGAGAGCTACACAATTTGATTTTCTCTATTTCTCAGTTGAGGAAACAAAGTTTAGAGAGGTTAACAACTTGCCCCAGTTCATAAGGCAGGAAATAGAGGAACTGAGGCTCACCCAAGATTCTCACTCAAAATCTCATGCTTACTAGGCTCTTGTGCCCCACGTGGAAATTAATCTTTGATTTCCGGAACTGTGAGCCAGCCCAGGAGACAGAGGACATGGCACAGAGGAAAAAAAGTGAGTTGAGAATCTGAATTCTGTATCCAGCCTGGCCTCACCCCAGTTGTACCTGGGAGAGTGCCTGGATGTGCACCCCTTGCCCTGGGCCTGGTGGGGACCACTCTGTGCTTCGGTTTCATGGGTGATCACTGTAGGGATCCCTAGATAGGACTCCCCATGTCGATCCTCTCTGTCCTGCATGTCCTCATCTACATCCATTATGAAAGGAATGGAAAAACACATCCTCTCCCTACAGAGAAAGAAACTGAGACTTGTGTTAATGGAATTGTTCAGCCTCTGTGTGGTGCCCTAGCCTGTGTCGCTGACCACGGAAAACCATCCTCTCAACTTCACATGGTGATTATTTTGTGTGCCTGTTTTCATTATTCTCCCATGAGTTCCTCAAAGATGAGCTGGCCTGAAAGACATAAATGAAAGATCTAAAGCTGTAACACTTTTAGAAGAAAACGTACAGCAAAACATCATAACGCTGGGTTTAGCAATGATTTATTGGATATGACACCAAACGTGCAGAAAAAGAAAAAAGTAGATCAAGTGGACTTCATCGAAGTTTAAAACTTTTGTGCCTCAAAGGGTGCTATTGACAGAATGAAAAGGCAGCTCACACAGCAGGAGAACATATTTGCAACCTAATAAGAGATTATGATCCAACATATGTAAAGAACTGAAAGTCAGCAACAAAACCAACCAAGCAACTGAATTCAGAATTGAGTGGCCAGGTGCAGTGGCTCATGCCTGTAATTCTAGCACTTTGGGAGGCCAAAGCAGGTGAATCTCATGAGCTCAGGAGACTGAGACCAGCCTGGGCAACACAGTGAAATCTCATCTCAAAAAAAAAGAGAAAAAGCAAAGAACTTGAATAGACATTTCTTCACATAAGACATGCGAATGTCAAAAGGACACAAAAAAATTGTTCAATATCACGAATCATTAGGGAAAATACAAATTGAAACCATTATGAGATACCACGTCAGACCCATCCGAATGCATAATATAAAATGAAACAAAATAACTAAAAGAGCTTCTGAGAAGATGTGGAAACACTGGGGCCCCCCTCCTGTTTTTGGTGTGAATGGAAAATGACCCAGCCTCTGTGGAAAACAGTGCAGCAGATCCTCAGAAAGATAAACAGAGCCATAACATGATCCAGCAATTTCACTCAAGTAATTGAAAGCAGGGACTCGAAAAGTCATTTGTACCCTTATGTTCACAGCAGCTTTATTCACAGTTCCCAAAAGGTGGAAGCAACCCAAATGACCATTGACAAATGAATGGATGAATTCCCTTCCCTTCTGTGTGCCCTATGGGGTGGGCATACGGTGCGATCTGATTCAGCTTTGACAAAGGGAAGGGAATTCTGGCACACGAATCTTGAGGACCAGATGCTAGGTGACAAAGCCAGCTGCAAAAGGACAAATATGGAACAGCTCCATGCAATGGAGGTTCCTAGAGTCGTCAGATTCACAGAGACCAAAAGGTGAATGGTGGGTGCCAGGAGCTGGGGCTTGGGGGAATGGAGCTTGTGTGTATTGGACACAGTTTTAGTTTGGGAAGTTGAGTTCTGGAGATGGATGGTCATGATGGTTACACAGCAACATGAATGTATCAATGCCTCAAAACTATACACTTAACATGGTTAAAAATGGTAGGTATATTTTACCATAGTCTTTAAAAGCAGGATGCTTCATGGCATGAGCTGTATAATTATTGTGAGCAGATTTGTATTCCTGCTGGGTTAGCCTTTGGGACTGGGAGCAGGTTTACGATTTGATCGGATTGGGGTTGAACTTTCAGTGTGCATTTTCCCCAAGGACCACCAGCAAGGGCTGTCCTCCTCCAGGATCTACCAGGTGCCAGGCGTGACATGGGGCTGGAGATCCTGAGGTGGAGGGATGCCGCCATTCCCTTGCTGAGGTCATGCTCTAGTACAGGCAAGTGTGACAGTAGAGAAATTGCAATCTAGTAATAGAGATGCTGAAGCTGTAATAGAGACAAGATGCAGCAGAACGGAAGAAATGGCTGATTCTGTAATGGGCTGGAGGAGTGGACATAAAGGGTTAGGACCTGCCGAAAGAGGCTGGAGGCAACCCATGCATTGCCCTGCCCTCCTCCACTCCTGCTGCCCAATTCTAGAATGTGCCGGGATCCGGAGGGCACGTGGCTCTGCCTGGGCAGACCCCTCAGCTGTCCTTGAAGATAAGGGTTTGACCCATCACCTGTCTTTCTCCCTCCTTCCATCCCCCTCCCTTCCTTCTTTCCTCCTCTCTCTCTTTCTTCCTCTCGCCCATGCTCCCTCCTTTTCTTCCTTCTGGTTATTCCTTGAATATTTTTTAAACAATGTCTGTGACCAGTTCTATGCTATCGACTCAGGGGAATATGAGACAGTCCCTGCCCTTGGGAAGCTCCCATTCTAACAAGACGGACAGACAGGGAAACACAATGCAAGTTGTGTTTCCTCAGTTGGAAAATGGTTTAGCCTGGGGTCTTTACATTTTCCATGTAAGGTGATGATACTAAGTACAGTGAGTGGACCAGGAATGAGGGACCTGCTCAGGTCGAGAGGCCTGACCCTGTGCTCTCAGCTGGAATCCTGTTCAGCTCCAGTGCACATGTGGGCTGACCGGGCCCTTTCCTCAGAGCTGAGGTTAGCCATAGCACATATGTCCCTGAGAGCAGCAGTGACCATCAGGCCACCAGAAAGACCCAGGGGCCTTGGGGAAGTATTCAGTGGGCACAGCAGTACTGGACCTCAGAAACAGCCAGGGGCCAGGCTGGGAGGACTTCCCTGAGGGATCAAGGTGTGACTCTGGGAGAAAATATAACACAAGAGAGAGATTGAAGGAGACCACAGCAGTGTGAGGAAGATGGCAGTTTCCTCTGTAGCAGGAGCACAGGGACACCCAGACATCCAGTGACCCTGGATGGACAGAGGGACAGACGCAGGATGAGTTTGCAACATTGGGTGCTGGAACTGCAGCAGAGACAGACTCTGGTGGAGAGAACCCCTTCCCTGCAGCTATTCACAAGGGGCGCCAGGCTACTAAGGGAAGGTCATGGCAGTTTCCAGGGGGAAGCCCTGCCAGTTTCTACAAGCCACTGACTGAACTCACATTTAACTTGGTGTTCTTGTTGAGTAAACTGGTAACTATATTTCAGTTCCAGTTGTGTTTGAAAGATGCAAGTTTGTGAATAGGGAAGTGGGGAAGATCCTCCAGGGGTTTAGTACAAATAATACATATATGGGGCATTTATAATGAATTTAATATTAATGCTTTGGGCTGGAATAGGAAGATGTGCTAGGAAAACCCATGGCTCACTGGTTTGTCAGCCTGTAAGTTTTCTCTCAATTCCAAAGGAAAGGAAAAAAGTACCCGAGGGCACACTGGTGCCTTTGTGTTCAGGACTGGTCCCTGCCGTGAAGAAAGATACTTGTTGATGGCTTCTGCGCACAGCAATTCCCTATGTCCAGGTATCCCCAGAGAGGCTCACAGCGAGCATCGTCATTCCAGGGCACAGGCTCATCTGAGCTCCAGGATGACTCCCAGGGCAAGGCAACAGCAGGTGCTGCTGGACCCATTTTGCGGAGAAAATGGATTGTCAGAGAGATGAAGGTGTTAGTAGTGACAGAGTCAGAACCCAGGTGTTCTAGAACCCAAGACTTTCTCTACCACCCTTTATGACCTGTGGCACTCTAGGGGATCAGCTGGTTGTTGTGCTTTTTGGGGGTGCCAGCTATGCTGGGCCTGGATCATGGCTGGCCCTGATCTGTGGGTACCTTGAGGATCCAGGGGTGCTCAGGTTTCCCTTTCAGCCAGAAGGGATGAGGGAAAGCTAAGCACGGACAACACAGAGACCCAGGAGGAGAGAGAGGAGGGAAAACAGAGACCAAGGGATCTGGGCACGCGGGGTCCATAAGAGCGAAGGGCAGGACTTCAGAAGAGAGGGTGCGCCAGAGGAACCTCCGCCCACCACCCTGGAGCCCAGGCCCACCCACCTGGGCACAGCGGGGGCCCCATGGATCCCCCCAACCTGTAGAAAATACTTTGACAAGAAGCTCCTCACTCAGTACCTCACAAACATGCCCACTATGGGCCAGCAGAGCCGGCCTGACAGCTGTGGCTAGGGACAGCTGCCTGCCCAAGGGAAGGGAGATGGGTTCCTGAGATGCGGCTGGACATATTGAGAATACAGCCATCTACGAACCAGGAAGCAGACCGTCACTAGACACCAAATCTGCCGGTGCCTCGGTCTTAGACTTTCAGCCTCTAGAACTATGAGTAAGCAGATTCTGATATAGCTATAAAACAGAAAGCTATTTAACAATAAGATTGAACACATTACTAATACACACAATCACATAGGTTCATCCCTCAGCAAGCGGGTGGAGCAAAAGGAGCCGGTCCATGGCAGCAGTGCAGGTGGCAAGTGGTCAGAGCGTGCTGGGTGGTCAAGAGCCCTCCCTGGGTGTCCAGTGGGATCTGTGGGCACTACCACCCAGTGTTCCCCAGGCTTTCCTAACCGCCAGCCACCGCTGCTCAGCCAGGCCCAGCTGGGGGCTGAAGTTACAGAGGCCAGAGAGGAGACAGCCCTTCCAGGCCTCACTGGGCCAGCATGGCCTTCTCTTTCGCTGCTGCACTGCAGAGAAATGAAACCTCAGGCAATTTTTTTAATAGACCAGAGAAGGAGGGAGCAAAAACATTTAGCAGTGCATAATTAGGGAGCCCAAAAGTTCTCTGTAAGCTAATGAATAAATAAACCCTTGACAATTTCCCCAACTACTGTTGACAGGATAATTGGACCTAATGTGTTAATTTCAATGCTTTGGATGCGTTTGACTTTTGTTAATGACACGTTAGTATGCATTGCATGAGTGTGCTTTGTTTGTTGCAGGGCAGCTAAACTGTGATTGGTTGAAGGTTTGTCTTTTATTTAGTTTATTTGCATATTGCCCTGTAGGACAAAGAAGGTGAAGCTGGAGAGGGGTTATTTCACGTTTGGTTGGGGTTTACTGTTTACTTTCCTTTGCTCATTGTCCTTAAGGAAGCCAGAGGAAAACCTGGTGCTTCCAGGGTTCGGGCTTGGGCATGGGATGGGACTCAGGGCTGCTGGAAGCTTCTCTCCCCAGCCTGAAGTGCTGCCACAATCCTCCTTTATCAACCCATGGGACTAATTCTCACTGTCAGGATGGGAGCACAGAGAGCAAGCAGGTGGAATTGGGCCTGGACTAGCGTTGTCTCTTTAGGAAGGGAAAGGGATTCGGATCAAAGTGGTCTGTGCTGCTGAGTTCAGGAGTTCATGCAGGAGAGGCACCTGGGGTCAGGGGGTAACAGGAGATGAGCAGAGGAAGGTGAGGCGGGGTGACCTGTGCTGCATCCCTCCAGACACACACAGCCTTAGTGAGCAGAGCCCTGAGTGCAGAGGAGCCAGGGAGAGACACCTAATCTGCTGTCAGGAGTTCCAGGGGGACTTTTCTAACCTTGCCTCCCTCACCTGGAAAGTGTTCTGAGATTGGCATGTAGCATCATGGAGGTCACACGATCAGTTCCGTGAGACCTGGCCATGAGCTGTTGAGTTGAAAAGTGTTCTGGGACTGGCACGTGGCATCATGGAGGTCACATGGTCAGTTCCGTGAGACCTGGCCATGAGCTGTTGAGCTGGAAAGTGTTCTGAGATTGGCCTGTGGCATCGTGGAGGTCACACGGTCAGTTCCGTGAGGCCTGGCCATAAGCTGTTGAGCTGTCAGAGCTCGTGTGAGGGTTGTTCTTACTGAAAAGAAACCTGCCCCTGACTGGGCTGAGGGATCAGGGAGTGAGAGGAGGAGTCCTGTCTTATGATGTGGCCCCCTTCAGGTAAAGGTGGATTTCAGAGCCTGGGGACTTAGCGTCTCTCATCCTCCCTGCCACAGCAGCCTATGGTGTGTGTCAGGCTCAGAAAAGCTCTGTCACTAGAGCTCCTGGGAAAAGAGAATACAGTGAGGACCTGGCTCAGCCTTAGTGACATACTGTCAAATTCAGTGGAGGTGTGGCTCACGGCTCACAGCTCAGCAGTAGCCCATGCTGCCTGGCTGCAGCCACCCCCTGGGCCTGGGCCCCCCAGGCTCAGGTAAGAGCAGGCCCAGCCTTCTTCCCAGACACGCGGTCCTCTCCAGTCAGGAGCCACTCTCTGAGTTTCCACCATGCTGAGATGTCCAGCAAACTGCTCAAACCCTGGAGGCTCACAGAGAGATGCCCTAAATGGCTTCAGCGTTTCTTCACAACCCATCATCATGCTGTCTCCATCATGACTCCCCAGAGTTACAGAAGACTGGAATGCAAACAAATAATGCCATGCATATACTTTAAATATTTTTAAATGAACTTGTTATTGAAGTGTCATGTACAAGAGAAAATGCACAAATAATGAATGCAGGGTTTGCTGAATTTTCACAGCATCCAGAAGGAGAAGGAGAACACCACTTGTACCCCACAGGTCCCTGGTGTGTGAGTCACATACCCTACCGAGGGTTACTGTGCTTCTGATTTCTACCAGCCAGCACCGGCATTGGAGGTTTTCAAACGTAATATTGTGTACTTTTTTAGTGAGAAAGGTACATGCCGTAAAATACATAGATCTTAATGGTATGATTGAATAATTGTGGACTAACACGTGTACCATGAATCCTACACTCATGCAAAGATGTAAAACTCTTCACTGCAGAGAGGTCTCCAGTGCCCTTTCCAAGCCACAACTTTCTCACTGTTCAATGACATGTGTTAGTTTCACGTGTGCACACCTTCACGTAAATGGGACCACACAGTGCTATTGCTGACCGGTTCCTTTTGCTCCACTTGCTTGCTGAGGGATGAACCTAAGTGATTGCAGGTATTAGTAATTTGTTAGATCTTATTGTTAAATAGCTTTCTGTTGTATAGCTATATCAGAATCTGCTTATTCATAGTTCTAGAGGCTGAAAGTCTAAGACCAAGACACCGGCAGGTTTGGTGTCTGGTGAGGGCCTGCTTCCTCGTTTGTAGACGGCTGTATTCTCAATATGTCCTCACATGGTGGAAGGTGACAGGATCTCCTCAGGTTTCTTTTATAAGGGCGTTAACGCCATTCATGAGGGTGCTGTTCTCATGACCTCATAATATATCAAAGTTCCAATCTCCCAATACTATCACATTAGCGGTTAGGATTACAACATATGAATTTTGATGATAGGCAAATATTCAGACCAAAGCATTCATGCCCCTGGCCCCCAAAATCATGTCCTTCTGTTATGCAAAATACATTCATTCTATCCCAATAGCCCCAACAGTCAACTCATTTCACCTTCTACTCAACAGTCTAAAGTCCAAAGTCTCATCTAAATGTCATCTAAATCAAATATGGGTAAGACTCTAGACATAATTCATCTCGAGGAGAATTGGTTTCCTGCTATGATCCTAAAAAATAAAGCAAGTTTTGTGCTTTCAAAGTGCAGTCGTGGCGTAGATACTAGGATGGACATTCTCAGTCTGAAAAAAAGACACAGGGAGAAAGAAAGGGCTAACAGGTGCCAAGCAAGTTTAAAACCTCAAGGCAAGAATAATCTTCCAGCTTACTGCTATACCCTCCAGGTCCACTGCGTTGGGGTCCTGTCTTCTAGTCACACTGAGATTGCAGCCCTGCACCTTGACTTTGAGCTCTGTGCCTGGGCTCTGCCCCAGGGCAGTTCTCTGAGCTGGCTTCACTTCCTAAGTGGTTCTATACCTGAGTCACATGATGATCTAGGCTCCCTTGGACTGGAATCAATTACTCTGCCTGTCTGGAGGTGTGGGAGGCAACCCCACTTCCAGTGCTGCTCTATTGGGCCTTACCCCAACAGGAAATCTAGGCATTTCCCACTGCCCCAGGGCAGCTCTGATGACTTCTGAATTGTCTTCAAGATCATTCTTCTGCTGTCACGAAAATAGGTTCGGGTTTCTCTGACTGATCTCCCCTGTCTTGATGAATATCACCTGGCTTCCATAGAGATGGCTGATCCCTATGAATCTCCTAATTAAATGGCTACTTGGCCACACCCTTGTTCTCTTCTGAACAGCTTTTCTCAACTTTTTCCAATATGAATTGTCTGAGAATTTTCCAAATTTTTAAGTTGTGCTTTCCTTTAGATTAATAATTCTATCTTTAAATCATTTCTCTTTTTGCACTATACTTTAAGAAGAGAAACCAAGCCATTTCTTCAACACTTTGCTTAGAAATTTTCTCAGCCAAATATTCAAACACTTACAATTTCTATCTTCAACAAAATGTTACCACATTGAACTGGAATCTGCTCGCCTGGTGCAGTAGGGTCAAACATCCACACCGAGGTTTTGTAGCAGGAGAAAAGAGGGCATTTATTTGCAGGACACCAAGCAAGGAGATTCGGGCAGCTCATGCTTGAGAATCCATGTCCCTGATGCCTTACATGCAAAAGTTTTTAAAGGCAGGTGTAAATTTCAGAAGAGCATAAGTTACAGATAAAATAGTAAGTCAACACGTGGAGGTTACATGTTGGTTTGGCCTAAAAAGGTGCAATATCTTGAAGTGGGGGCTTACGGGTTCCTATAAGGTAGATTCAAAATGTTCTGATTTGTGATTGATTAAGAGAGGGGAGATTTGTTTACAGACTCAGGTCAGCAGAAAAGAACTTTTGGTCTGATCTGTTCGTGGGACTGTCTCCAGGCCCCTCAGGAAGAATTTAGAACACAGAACAGTGGACAGAGGTTAGCCCTCAGCTCTCTTTCCTGAGATCTATGTCCAAGAAGGTCAGCTTAGTAGGGGGTCTGGGTTTCTGAAAAACAACTCAGAAACATATGGTAACATGTTACGTTTAGTTTCTATAGGAAACCAAACATTTAAGGACTCTTTCTTGCTTACTGTTTTTAAGCTACTATCACCTCCCTGCTTATCAAGTTACTCATTTACTTCTTAGGGATAGCTAGATGCCTGGGATTTCCCTTGAAGGAACTCAGGATTTTCTTTTATTTCCATGCTTGTAGTTGGGGCTCAGCAGGCCCCTAAGAGGGGTGCTAGCTCCATCTCAGAAGCACTGGGGCATAAGCACAATTCAACCAAGATTTTTTTTGCTATTTTATAACAAGAATGGCTTTTCCTCTATTTTCCATGAACATGTTGCTCATTTCCATCTGAGGCTTCCTCAGAGTGTCCTTCACCATTCATACTTGTGTAGCAGGAGCGGCTGTGGAAAACAGATCTCTCAGACACCGAGTATGGGAGGAAGGAGTTTAATTTGGCCGGGAGCAAGGTGGCATAGTTGCCTTAACAGCCAAGCTCCCCTAACAAAGGAAGGCTCCTTCTTTACATAGGCTTATACTTTAGATGTTACACGTGGAAGAATCTTAGGTTTATAGCTTAACATATGGAAAGGGTCTCAGTTTACAGTCTTAGGAATTACATGTGAAAAGGGTTTCAGTTTACAGTCTTAGGAATTGCATATGAAAAGGGCTTCAGTTTACAGTCTTAAGAATGAAAAGGGGAAGTTGACCTGAGATGCCTGGGTCTCCCTCTTCACTTGTGCCACATGATCAACAACATCATGACCGCTGAGGGATTCTTGAAAAAGACTGAGACTTTTTCTACTGCTTTCCTGTTTTCTCTCTCAGCCTTATAAGGCCATATAAGAAATGCCATATAAGATCCATTTACCACAATATAGGCTTTTTTTCTAGCATGTACCTCAAAACTCTTCTAGTCTCTACCCGTTATCCAGTTTCAAAGCTGCTTCCTTGTTGATAGTATTTGTTACAGCAGCACCCTATTTCTGCTGCCAATTTTTTTGTCTTAGTCCATTTAGATTGTTATAGCAAAATACCATAGATTGGATGGCTCATAAACAACAGAAATTTATTTCTCACAATTCTGAAGGCTGGGAAGTCTAAGATCAAGGTGCTATGAGATTCAGTGTCTGGCAAGGGATCCTCTTCCTGGTTTCTTCTTATATAATGCAAGAAACAAGGATCTCTCTGTGTCTCTTTTATAAAGGGGCACTAAATACTACTCAGGAGGGCTCTGCCCCCATTATCTCCCAAAGGGCCTATTTCCTGATATCGTCACCTTGTGAGTTAAGATTTCAACATCGAATTTTGGTGAGACACAAACATTTAGACTGTAGCAGACTCAAAAAATTGTAAATTGCCAGAGGATTAAAGCCTAGGACCAGAAATCCGAGCTGTTGACACTGAAGCCCTGTGATTAGAAAAAGTGATCCCTTTGCATGTCCAGATTAAGAAAAGGTATCCTCTTTGGAAAGGTGCCTCTGGGTGGGTACAGAGCTTATAAGGTGGAGCTCAGGGAAATCTCTGCTGCTCCCAAGAGGCTCCTCAGTCTGGCATTATTTAAAGTGTATGGACTTCACAGCCTCTTCCCAGGATTTCACCAGAGACTCCTGGGCCTTCTGGGGAGGAGACTGGGCAGAAGGTGCAGAATCTGCTGTATCAGGTCAGTGTTGGGTGCAGAAGCTGCTGTGGTTTGAAGGTAACCCCCAAGAAGCATGAGTTGGAAATAATCTGCAAAGCAACAGTGTTAGGAGAAGTAATTAGATCACCGGGGCAGAGTGAATGGAAGTCACGCCATTATGGAGGGAGTGAGTTGGTTATCTCAGGAGTGCATTTAATACAAAAGGGGAGTTTGACCCTCCTTTTTCACACTCTCTCTCACTTTACTCTTCACCTTCTTTCATGGAAGGAATCAGTAAGAAGGATCTCCATGATATATAAACCAAATTCTTTAATGTTTCTAAATTTCCTAGATTGCTATTATTTGGTCCTAAGTTAAGTATTTGTTCCACAGAAAGTGGTAATTATGTTTTCCCTCTTCCTCCATTAGAAAATTAGGTTAATAATGGATTCCTTTAATGGGAACTTCACTACTTATTAAAACATACATGGAGAGAATGATGAATAAAAAAAGTTTTCTAGGATTGTCTTTTATTCTGCCACATTTACTGATAAACAGGGGAGGAATTTTTTTTTAAAGTTGTAAGAATTGTCACTTCATTTTTAGAAATGTTGTACCGGTATGTGGTAATGTCCAGTTTTAAAAATATTGGACCTCTTCAATCTTAAACATTTCTGTTTAGTTGATTGGTTCTCACTTATACTTCTAAAAGAGAAATTGTGCATTACAAGAATTACTCATTTGGATTAAATTTCTTGATCTCAGTTACCTACTATTCTGACGTTTTAGGAAGGAGGTAACTTTTTAATGATGGATAAACTTGTGCTGGTGTTTTGGATCTTATGATGCTGAACATGTTCTGCACTGGTGCTAATGTCTAATATAATTTTATATTTACAAACATACCTGCTACCCAGAGATTAATTTAGTCCATGTGGACTATTGACCCCTCTTGAGACCGCAACATATGCACTCCTGAATCAGTGTGTTGAGACTTTTCAAGTATCTAACTCATTTCTGAACATGTACCATGTTTATAAACATCTTGATTTCCAGCAACATACTATAGAAAACACCTATTAAAAACACTTCACAACTTCTACTCAGTGTCACCCATTGCTGTCATGAGAGACAACACAGCCATATCTGGTATGTTCCAGGCTTTCAAGATAGCCTGAACTTAAAAAGTTGATCCATTAGTTGTATCTGATGGATATAAATTTGCCTCCTAATTCACTTTGTGTCAAGAGCTAAAACTGTTAACCTAATTTTCTCTTACTGGTGGGTAATAACTGAAAATAAAGATTTATTTTCATGCTCACTTCTTAAAAGCCAAAAAAAAAAAAAAAAGAATCTCATAAGATATCAGCCCCTTAATGTACTTCCTAGCCTCTAGACTGTGAGGAAATGAACTTTTTTGTTGTTTATGAATTAGCTAGTCTGAAATAGTCTATTATAGCAGCACAAAGTGGGCTAAGACAGGAGTTCTGCAGCATTTGCATTCTGGTCCTGCCCTCTGCAGACCCCTCCTCATGCAGAAACGTCAAGCTGTGCTCTGCCTGGGGTGGAGGGGGTTCCTGAGCTGGCACATGTGAGCCCTCTGTAGATGGTTGTGAAAATAAATAAAATTTAAAAGCTGTTGGAGCCCCCAAAGCCTTTAAACCTTGAGAGAGATGTGACTGATCTGAGTTTTATAACATAGCTGCTGCTTCTTGGATTGGAAATTAACTTTCTTCCTCATTGTTCTTGTTCTGTGAATGACTAGAAGGGACCAGAGACAAGGCTGCCTCCCTTGCCAATCACTGGCCTTTGTTATGGCTTAATTGCCTCCTTTATTGTCATTACCTAACTCTGGAGAGATGGCAAAAAAAGAAAAAAAAAAAATCCATGACTGTTACCTCTTCAATGTGGAATGTTAATTATACCTTTCTTGGAAGAAAAAGACTACCTGACTAATCAGATCATTGTAATTATGCATTAAGCCTTATATAAAAACATGCTGGGCCGGCGCGGTGGCTCAGGGCTGTAATCCCAGCACTTTGGGAGGCCGAGACGGGTGGATCACGAGGTCAAGAGATCGAGACCATCCTGGTCAACATGGTGAAACCCCGTCTCTAGTAAAAATACAAAAATTAGCTGGGCATGGTGGCACGTGCCTGTAGTCCCAGCTGCTCGGGAGGCTGAGGCAGGAGAATTGCTTGAACCCAGGAGGCGGAGGTTGCGGGGAGCCGAGATCGGGCCATTGCACTCCAGACTGGGAAAGAAGAGCGAAACTCCGTCTCAAAAAAAAAAAAAAAAGATGCTGAAGTTCTGCTAATCATCCCTAAACTTTGTCCGTGTCAGTGGCCTCAAACTTCTGTACTCAGGAACACTACTTCTATTCTTTGAAATCTGTTCCCAGGGGCATGGGATATCCTGAAACTTCACATGTGAATAAACTCCCTTTATGAAGTGGAAATTTCACCCGGGATTTTGTCAGCTCATAGTCAGCAACCGTCCCTATTATAAAACTGCCTCTGTTTTTGCTAATAACTGCCTCTTTCTGCTCTTGTAGCTCAGGTTATTGCTTACTAACTGAAAAGCCTTAAAGAAAACTGTCGTCTAAAACCTGTCTAAAGTCCTGAGTTACCTCCCCAGCCCCTTCACCTATAAAAACTGTGTACTTTTCTTAGCCGGGGTCCAGACTTCTGGGTATGAACCCTTCTGGGCCCGCAGGCGTAATAAAGTATGTTCCTCCGATCCCCTGAGTGCCGCTTGGGTTTCTTGTCAGGTAAGATTTTCCAGAACATTTAAACTGGAGGCTGAGCCTTTTTATTTATTTTAGGTTGATGTAGTCAAGCTCCAGATAAACATAGGGAACAATGATAGTGCTTGATGAGAAGAAAGGAAAGACTGTGTCTCAAGAACTGCAATTTCAGCTCTCTGGATAGCGGTGAATTACCTCAGTTCACCTCTGTGGAAACTGATACTGCATATGAACACCTTCTTCCCAGACTGCACTGGTCCTAAGTGGTGAGCCTGAGGGGATGTGAGTTGAGAGAAAATGACTATGAGGTTTTGACTTGTTCTGCACAACTCCCCAGGGCTACTTATCACTTCCCTGGTCTTAATGTCACTTCCTTGAATAATCATCAGATTCCTCCATTGATAGAAACTTGCAAATATAGCAGTAGGATCTATTGATGCCATACCACTTTACCCTGAAAAGGAAGCAGTTGCTATTGAGAATAGTGGGGAGAAGGCCGCCCACCACTCATCTGGGCCTGGAAGCAAAGTACTGTCTGTCTTGGGTGTGAGCCCCAAGGCTCCCACTCATTGCTTTGCCAGGGAGGTAAACTAAAGGTATAATGTCCTCACCACTTGCAGTTCCCCACAGAGGGAAGTCAGTGGCTATGCCTGGCCCCAGCTGGGCTCAAGACAACAATTCTGCCTGGGAGTCTGGAGTCAGCGGCGTGGAAGTCACAGAGGAAGGACTTCCTGTGCCATCATCCAGGTTGGTCTCGGTGAATCCTGCAGCTCCAATGGCTCAGCTAACACTATTATATCCCTGACTGACTGTGGGGACTCCCCTGAATTGTACCATGCTCTGGATTCCTGATGCACAGTTGAGGTCCTTTCTCTTTCCCCATATCCTTCTGCCTTGAGAGGAGTTTTATTCAGTCTGTCCCATGCATGGGCACCCAGCTAGGAGACAGAACCCCAGAACAGGCTGTGACATGGAGTCTCCATTTATCTGTCTCCCACTACAACACTCACCATTTCAGGGAGCACTTGAGGAAAGTGCTAGGGGTCTCCCCAGAGAAAGGCTAGATACCCAACTCCTCTGAGGGATAGGCTCTGTTCTGGGTTGCCTTATTCTGACTCAACCACCACATCTCTACGTCCTGGGCAGATACTTACAAAGAATCAGTGTTCAGCTCAGGGCAGTGGTGATTGGTGGGGAAGGGTGCAGGCCACAACCAGCCTTACATATATGGGCCCTGGCAGGAGGTTCTTATAAAGGAGGAGCAGAGAGAGCAGAAGTTGTAGGTGGCAGACAGTGGTCCTCGGAAAGGATCCCGAGATGCCGGGGTCACTGTGGCTTTGAGGGTGGAAGCTCTCCACTGCTTCAGTGTTCCAGGCCAGTCCCAGCCTTCTGCAATCCTGGGCGGCAGGCCCCTGGGGTGAGGCTGAGAATGTGGCTAGTACGACCCTAAATGTGACCTTGTACGGTAATGTGAGAGTTAGAGATTTTAAACGCAGGTGCAAGCTTATGGCCCAGCTGTGTTCTCTCCCTCCATCTCTCTCTCTCCCCATGATTTCTGAAGACTCTTTATCATAGTAGGATAAGATGAGAATATCAATATTTAATTCTCATATTTGTTTCAAATATTCCTCTGGTCTGTTTCCCTTTTACCATCATTTATGATATTTTTGAAGCATAGAAGTTAAAAGTATTGCAATCAAATAAGTGGATTGCAAATATTTTCTCCTTTTCTGTAAGCCGTGTCTTCACTCTACGGATGGTTTTCTTTGGTGTACAGAAACTTTTTGATTGATTCAATTTCATTTGTCTGTTTTTGCTTTTGATACATGTACTTTGAATATATGCTTTTTTTAGCTTTATTGAGGCATAATTGACAAATAATGATTGCGTATATTTATGGTACGTGATGTGACAATTTGATACATGTATACATTGTGAAATAATGGCCACAGTAAAACTAATTAACAAATCCATTACCTCACATAATTATCCTTTTTGTTTGTGGTTAGAACATGTAAGATCCACTTTCTTAGCAATTTGCAAGTTTTTTAATAAAAAGCAATTATCATTAACTTTTGTCACCATGCTGTACAATAGATCTCCAAAACTTACTCCTTCTGCCCAACTGAATCTCATGTCCCAAAAATCATTGTCCAGACCAATGTCAAGAGATTTTTATTCCTATGTTTTCTTCTAGTAGTTTTATAGTTTCAAAACCCAAGTCCTTACCCATTTTGAGTTGATTTTTGTATGCAGTGTGAAGGGTCTAATTTCATTGGTTTGCATGCAGATATCCGGTTTCCCATTGTATTTTATTAAGGAGACTGTCCTTTTCCCAGTGTTTGTTCTTGGCACCTTTGTTGTAAATCAAAGGTGTGGGCATATTTCTGGAGTCTGTTGTGTTCCACTGGGCTATATGTCTTTTTTTAGGTCAGTTAATGTCCAAAATACATAAGGAAGTCAAACAACTCAATAGCAAGAAAACAAATAACATAAATTAAAAATGGGCAAAGAACATGAATAGGCGTTTCTCAAAAGACATACAAATGGCCAATGCATTTATGAAAAAAGAGCTCAACATTACTGATAATTAGGGAAATTCAAATTAAAACCACAAAGAGATTGCTTCACACCTGTAGGATGGCTATTATAAAACAAACCAAAACAAAACAAAAACCCATGATAACCAGTATGGAGGAAGATAAGGAGAAAAGGAACCCTGTTTGTGAGAATCTCAATTAGTATAGTCACTGTGGAAAAAGTCTGAAAATTCATCAAAAAATTAAAAATAGAAGTATTATATGATCCAACAATTCCACCTCTGGGTATATATTCAAAGGAAGTGAAATTAGGATGTCAAAGAGATATCAGCACACTCATGTTCATTCCAGCATTATTCACAACAGCCAAGACATTGAAACAACCTAAATGTCCTTCTACAGATCAATGAATGTGAAATATTATTCAGCCTTGAAAAATAAGAAATCTTGTAATTTATGACAACATGGATGAACACGGAGGACATTATGCTAAAGACAATAAGCCAGGCACAGAAAGACACATTCTGTGTGACTCACAAATACGACACAATTTATACATAGAATTATAACAAGTTGAACTCATGGAAACCAAGAATGGACTGGTAGCTTCCAGGATCCGTGTGGGGCAGGGAACAACATGACGTTGTAAACTTTCAGGTAGGCAAGAGGACTAAGTTCTGGAAATCCATTTTACAAGGTGCTGACCACAGTTAATAATAATGTACTATACGCTTGCAAATTGGGCCCCGGCCTGCAGAGGCACTGTCCCCACCCAGCCCAAACCACGCACATTTGCAACACAGGAGGAAGAGAGAAAAAAAACCTTCAAAAAGAGATTTGTTTGTATTTTTTGTTTACATGTTATATTTTTGTACGTATTGTTAGGGTCAGCTGTTTTTGATGACCTGGATAGGCAAACCAGCCTTCGGAGCATGCTCTGTCCTGCTTCTTGACTTTACTTGTGGTGTAATCATGTTCATTGCAATACACCTTGTAGGAAAAGCAAAAATGACAAGGCAATACCAATCTTATTCCGAGCACTTCAGTAACTTGTTAGTGTGTGTACTGAGCTGTACTAACTAAAAGTAGTTGGTTTGGTTGAGCTGGTTAAAAAGGACAAAAATAAAAGGTTTCTTTTTTTTCTCTTTTTATCTATAAAGTTGCCATTTATTTATTTATTTTTAGCCTGTTTGATGTATACGTGAGACAGTGTTATTCAACAATAAACAGGAATTTTATTTTGCTGAGTTATTCCTCAAAAACAATAACTAAAAAATCCTCAGGGTCAGATCACATGAGCTGAGACAATGACTGAACTTAACATCCAGGAAGCTCAGCCCTTCGGGCAGGTCTTTGTAAAGTGCTGATTTTACTCCAGATGTATAGAATCCACCATTCCTTGGGGCAATGTCTTTTTCCCTTTCCTCTGAAGTCTGCCAACCTCTGTGGTTGCCAGATAAAACACAGGATGCTCAATATTGCATTTAATTTTCAAGTAAACAACAAATACTTTTTCAGAATAAGTATGTCTCAAATATTTCATCCGGACACACTTATAATAGAATATTATCTGTTTATGTAAAATTTACATTTAACATAAATATTGTATTTTTAAACAATTGTTTTCTTTTAGAGTAGTTGGAGAATGTACATTGCCAATGTAAAAGGATCGGCTGTAAGAAACAGAGCTCCCGAACACCAAATGGAGAAGGAAGAGGTCTTTATTAGAGCCGGGAGCTGAGGAATAATTTGTCCAAATTCAGCTCATCTAACAAAGGACGGTTTTGCTTTTATATAGGCTTATATTTTAGATGTTACACATGGAAGAATTTTAGGTTTACAGCTTTAGGAATTACATATGAAAAGGGTTTCGGTTTACAGCTTTGGGACTTACATGTGAAAAGGTTTTGGGTTTGATCTTGTTTTTTTTTTTTTTTTTTCGAGACGGAGTTTCACTCTTGTTATCCAGGCTGGAGTGCAATGGCGGGATCTCGGCTCACCGCAACCTCCGCCTCCTGGGTTCAAGCAATTCTCCTGCCTCAGCCTCCCGAG